>JAMXBB010000010.1:13985489-14084452 GCA_024138015.1 Lumnitzera littorea | reverse complement strand
ATATATATATATATATATATATTTGTAAAAGGATATTATATACTCAATATTTAAATAATATTATAATACCAATACCTAAATAAATATTATTTTATTTACTAAAGATATATTATATAAAATAATATAGTATAGTTTTTTAAAATAAAAAATATACCTTAAAGCATATACTAGTAGAAACTAATATAGGTAGATATCCATCTGATGTGATTATGAAAGGATTTTATCTATTATTATTGAATTATTGTAGAGGTATTTGTACTTCTTATTTAATCGAAGAGATGTGTAGATGCATACTGCTTGTTCATGTACCAACTGTAATAATTGTTGATAATATTTAAATTTTTCGATAATGCTGAGTCATTGAACCTTAAAATTTTTCTTTTAACTCCAAAGTTTTCTATTGGAAAAAACTCACCAAATGGTATTTATGTAACAATATAAAACCAATATAAGCATCGTAACAACATGTTGAATCAACATATACATAAGATTAACATGTTGAATCAACCAATACATAAATATAATAACTATGTAAGCAATGATGCTTAATAATTTACCTTAACTTCAATGTTTTGTAGCTTTAGTTTCACATTAACTCGGGGTGATATAAGTTCATGCTATTGGTTACTATTAGTTTAGGATGATATAAGTTTGTATGCCGACTACTAGAACCACGTTGTACACCCTTAATCACCACTTCAACTTTTGGCTACCTCCTTATAATCACCACATCTACCTCAAGAACACCATTTGAACACTACCAACTTTGCACCAATTTCTTAGATCTAGTTTGATTAAGATAGATCCAAGCAAAGGAAATTAGAGACTTCAATCAAGAAACTTTTCTAAATCTTATATACATGATTAGTGTTTAGGTTGCAAGGAGTGTATTAGGAGCTACTATACATATTGCACCTTTTTCTTCATAAAATTAATTAGGAGCTAAAATTTTAATGAGAAAAATGGTAAGATGCTTTAACATGACTAGGATTTTTTTTTTCCCTTTAAGTGGGGGGTGTTGTTGTTAGCGAGGATGGTTGTGGTGTGTGTGCAAGTGATGAGTCACTCTTTCAAGAACGTTTACAATGAACTAGTATTTAGCCAATCTAATGTGTTTATGCTTTCTTACACACTCAAATTTGAATATGAAGTGTGAGATATTGAACAAGAAGAATAGATAGTGCAGATTCATCATCTAAGGTGTATATATTTAATCATTCGTAAGTAACCAAGAATATATGTCATATGTACACATGGCTCTTCTCCCATGGGCTTTTCCTCATAGGTTGAAAGTTACAAATGCTTTAACATAAAACTTAATCAAAATAAGTCTTGTGGTTGTGCTATTCTCAAACATCCAAGCTTAAGCAGGCTTTATCAAATTTTCTTTTGTCAAATTCTTTATCCCACTCATTATATTTCTAGTTTCTATGAGCACCTAAACATTTTGATTAATTCTAACTTAAAAAACATAATCAATTAATTTATTAGATGTACCTTGATTTTTCAACTAATTTTAATTATAAATTAAATTAATTGATGCATCCAATCCAAAACTTTTGGTTATCTTGTTAATTTTAATTCCAAATTAAATTAATCAATGCACCAAATCCAAAACTTTTGGTTGTCTTGTGTGGTCCTCTAAATCAATTTGTAACAATTGTGCAGCACCTAGTTGTAGAATCTTTAAGGATTTGGATTCGTTCTTCTAACATCTTATGTTCCCAAAAAAATTTCCTCTGTTGACACCATTCTTGAACCTATTTACATGATTATATCCCTCTATCTTAATATCTTTAATTAATTCATGTATAAACTTATCACAAATTAGATCACTTGCTTGGTTTATTAGAACAACTTAAACTAAATTGGATATGGACATCGTTATGGACTTTTAGTTCACTTGTATTTAATCGGATTGCCTAGGATATACCATCTCCAACTAGGAAATTAATGGATATATATATTTGCACATATACATTTTATGATTTCTACTTTTGGCAGTTGATACACTTGAAGTATGTTCTCATTGTTCACACTCTCGATATATGTCTTGATTTTGATTCAAATTGTATAACCTAAGCTTACTATGGTCTATATGGTAGGCTATTATGACTAAAAGATACCCGAGGCATAAAAGGATTTATGTCATGTGTATTGGATACAAGTGTAAGTTAGGTGGAAAAAAGAAAGAATCCTATATTTGAAAGATATGGGTTAAGTAGAGGATATATATGTTGAGAATACCTATTTATCTAATGTCATAAAGTTTTAGTTGGATGTAGGGTGAGATTTGTATGTGTGTACCTTTACAAAACTAGCATATAATGTTTCTCCCTGTTCATAAAGTCTCCTTATGCCTAACAACATGATGCTAATATTCATCATAAAGTACACTTACTTTGTCATGAGATGTAATTTCTAGTGTAAGGCTACATTTGTGTAAAGTTTGATAACAAATTTCTTATCCTCTGTCATTTGAATAATGGCATAAAACCCATAGAAATACCTCGACTTTTATATAAACTTTAAACTTATTTATTTTAATTCCTTTATTTTTTGAATGAGATCAATTAATATCTCTATTATAACGATTGTTATCATATTATGGTAATAAAATAATAGAAGTATATTGATAAGAGTATATTTTTCACTTTTTTTCAATGTTGAATTCTATAAATTGTGTGTGGTTTGTAACACTTTCATGGATTTATTATCATATAATTTAATAAGTTACACACAAGAAGGGTTAATATAATAAAATGATGAAAACTGATTAATAATCGAGCTTAAAATATACTTTTATCCTGATTTATATTATTTTGACATATATCTTTTTATATTTGGGATAAGAAAAATACGTGGAGTCGGAAAATATATACACAATTTATCACAAGTTTGAAAATATATGAGAAGCGAAATAGGAATCGAGCTCACATGGATTTGATCACTTGGACAGGTGAAAGACCAAGCAAGGCAAATTGATTTTGCAATTCAACCTGGACGTGTACAAGTACATTGGACAATGGATCGCCGTAGCCTCAAACACCAAACCGATTTCCACTTTGGGAAGAGCAAGTGACACCCGGGAACATGGAAATATTCATACGTTTGTCTTTTACTTTTCTTTTGGACATTCATGTTGGAGCTTGGAATGTGCTCTTTCGATGGTGATATTCATGAGAACGTGGGGCCGAATGGATAGTTGTTGTACATCTTAAAATGGCCATGACATTTGGGAAGAAAAAGAAATGCCCTTCCAAATGTTTTGCATTTTCATTATAAGGAGGCGCACCATGCGAACGGGCATGGACGAATTTCAAGAGGCACGAACCGAGATAATCGAAGAGGGCCACCTCTTCCATTCCACCGAAGATATGAAGAGGTTGAGAGGAGAAATTTAAAGTCAGCACGTGGAATTAAATTCATTCGGAGACGAAGGGACAATATCTTTTCTATTAATTCGGATGCCGCATCATTAAAAAACTTCATTCGGAGGACACGTGCACGAAGAGGAAATTTTCCGAAGCCGCGTGAAGAGACCAACTAGGTTTTACGAGGTCGGTAACGGATTCAACTTGCATCGGGACTTCAGTTTTATTTCATTTTTTTGGATGTTTTTGTACATATTTTATTTTAGAAACATCTGTTTATTTATTATAATTATTTTCATGATATGTTTCTATTTTATTGTGTATTTTTTTTATTCAATCATGTGCTAAATTATTTTACTTGGAAAATTGATGATGCCTAACTGCTACTTGTTTTTGTGATTTTATTATAATATAGTCAGATACTTGGATTATTCTTATTTGGATCTCGATGCTGCTATGATATTGTGTTTAGGGCCCAAAGTATAGGATTATAAAATATGTTCTTGAACTGGAAACATATTTGATGGATTATCGTGATTCATGATTAATTAAGTCAGTGAATTTGGAAAATTATAATTATATTTGATTAAATTGAATTTACACTTCGAGCTTATTGCAATATCCATTTTAATTTCTAACTAAAGAAATTAAGATGAAATTAATTATCAGAGGAGAAGTAATTGTATTTTTGAATCTATGTTAAATTGGGTGTAGGAATATAGGAATTTAATTTGGTTCGTTAATAAGTTGATGATTTAGGAGATGATATGGGTTATTAACTTATAAAAAAACTTTAAGACTTGGGAAGGAAATAAAGTGTTTTAGCAAATTTACAAAAATAGCCAAGTAACTAATTATAATTATAATTCAATTACATTGCAATAAGGATATCATGGTGAATTCAATTTTCCCATTTCATTATTGATTGAATTAGTAAAATTTTTCTTTGTGATTGTTTTAATCCATTTCCTTTTTCATAGATAATTTTGATAATTTAGTTTAGTTATATTTATTGATTTTTCGAGTGCTTGGATGATAGTAGAACTGATATTAATTTAGTACTTGATTTAATCTTTATCGAAATGA
The DNA here is from genome assembly GCA_024138015.1 of Lumnitzera littorea. Classification (NCBI taxonomy): domain Eukaryota; kingdom Viridiplantae; phylum Streptophyta; class Magnoliopsida; order Myrtales; family Combretaceae; genus Lumnitzera; species Lumnitzera littorea. Next base: position 14,079,992 of record JAMXBB010000010.1, on the reverse strand, counting down.
TACTTTACTCACTTATTATTACTTGATTGATTTAGTATACTTTTGGTGTTCAAACTTATTTAAAATTTTCATGGTTAATACATCAATTTTCTTTTAAATACTAGGAAATGACTTTTAGATGATATGTGGCTTTTGGCAATACTAGGACTAGACCAAATAAATATGTCATTTCCTAGTATTGCTACTATTGTAAAAAAAAAAAAAAATAGCAACAACAATAACAACCACAATAATAATAAACAGAAAAACATGAAATGGATTAAAATAGAAGTAACCCATGAAATTGATCTCATCTCAATCCCTTATAGCTTCAGTCTCACTTTAATTGATCTAGTCTTAATCCCTTCCAGCTTCAGTCTCACTCTATATCTCAATTTTTACTTAGTCTAGACTAATAAAAGCAATTCTTTTTTTATTTTTTTTCAATCTTCAAGCCAATAAAATCAATTTCATATCTAAATGTAGATTGCTCCATACAAACAAGTTCAAATAAAATTTGGCAATATAAAAATTCGCAAAAGCTGGATATTGTCTATCAAAAGCCACATATCATCTACAAAAGTTATATCAAATAAAATTTCATGACTTAAGTCTAGTCTTTATTATTCTTTTTTTCTTTCTAAATTTGTTGTGATTATTCATTATTATATGATATTTTTCAATAATACTTTCATAAAAGGCTATCATAAAGAGTACCCATTTGTTTCACTTAAAAAGTTGAATTATCAAAATGGAAAAAAAAAAGTTGAGCACTAAAATAAAAATAAAATGAAAGTTAATATACTTATATTATTATTTGACCATTTTATGATAACGATCGCTATAATAGGAATACTAATTTGTTCCATTTTAAAATATAAGTGTTAAAATGAATAAGTGCAATATGTATTAAAATGAAATAATATGAAAATTTGGATACTTCTACTTGCTTTATCCCTTTAAATAATATAGAACAAAAAGTACATGATGAAAATGGAAAAATGTTGTAGATACTATCCAAACTATTGTTAAAAGTTTAATTTACTACTAAAATTTTTAACTTGTCAAATTTGTACTCAATTGAATTTTCGTGTCATCTTTACAAAGTGCTACATATACGTGTGGCACGTGTCTAAATTTGATTTCTGATTAAACTAAGTAGATATTAATTGCAACATAAAAAGTTTCAATTAGGTACCAAATTTGACCAATTGAATGTTTAGGCAGTTAACTAAACTTTTAACCAAAAATCAAGTGGTGTTAGGGACATTGTAGCAATGAAAATAAATTAGATTTTCTTTTTTCAATTAATATGTTTAAAAATTATAAAAGTTTTTGTTAAAAGAGCTAAGCCTTTGTTAAAGGTGGTTCAAATTTGGTCCTAAGTGACTATAAGTATTTGGTTAGATTACTCAAATTTTTGTTAAATGTTGCCAAAATTTGTTGTGATCTAAAATCCTAGCACTATTACTAAACACCATTTGAGTCCCTTAAAATGGCTTAGGAGGTTAGAATGAATCAAATCGTGATAGTCCAATTCAGTTTGAACTATCATTAAATAAAGACATAAAAATGGCACGGAGACAAATATCAAGGAGGCATTTAACCTAAACACATGAAGCAACAATCAAATCCCTAAATGTGTTCTCAGGTGGCTAAAGCCAAAGTCGACTTTAGAATCGAGTAAACTTGAACAAATGGTATGAAACTAATGTGCTATTTTATGAGGGGTTACCCAATGTGGTTGTGTATTTTTGCTTGCAAACTAGATTGATTTTGGGAATTTTGGTCCCCCTGAGATGTGTGTATGTTTTTTTAATGGACTTTGTTTGTTTTAGTTGAATGAATGATTGTGGTTTTTTTTTTTCAAAAGAAAAAAACTTGAACAAATAAAGAAAATTACTTGTTTATATTATCCCAAAAATATTATATTTGACTGTAAACCTCATATATATCATTTGAAATACTTTTAATTGAAAAAAAAAAGAATTAATGAATAAAAATAGAAAAATATGATTTAATTTCTTACCAAAAAAATGCTTAAGTAAAAAATGCCACCAATATAAAAGTTATAGAAGAGCAGCTTCAACATTTACGATCTATCAGAATTTTCTAAAAAGACAAGTGTGTGTGTGTTTTTTTTTATTTTTAATCTTCCTAAGATTTTTAATAGATGTTATGCATTGGGCATGGTTCAATTTAATGCAATTTCAACAATATTTTCAACCAAAGTGAACGTTCCAAACCTAATCAAACCAAAGATATGTCCTTTTTTTTTCCTCAAAACATTGCTGTTTACTTGGAAATTATAGTATATATAGAAAATTGAAAAGTCATGCCTTGGATTGATTATTATCGGGAACAGGTTAAGAATTTTTATTTTAATGTTAACTTCATATAATTGTTTATTGTGAGGAATATTTATTTTGGTATTTTATTCACTTTATTAATTGCAATATCAAGTTGGGCATACGAATAAAATTATTAGTTTGCTCTTATTTAGTCGTTTTGGAAAATAACCAAAACTCATTTAGTTTTTTAAATGAGAGTATAATGGTAATAATATTTGAACGTTTTACTGTTTGTGTGAAGTGAGTAAAAGGTTTCAACTCTTCATATGTAATATCTATTTCCAAGAAAGTGAAAATAAAAAAAGTTTGAAAAAATATAACTCTAAGCAAACGACCAATAAGTTCTAAAATATGTTTCAACAAGAAATAAAGAGATAAAATTAGTACGAGTATCCGAACTTTTATATATATTTTTTTATTGTAGTATATAAACTTTAAACTCATTTATTTAGTACCTCAATTTTTTAAAAAAGACAAATTGATATATTTATTATAACAGTTATTATTATAAAATAGTAATATAATAATATACGTACATCAACTTTTATTTTATTTTTATTTTAATGCTCAAATTTTATTTTTTTATTTCATTTTGATATTTTAACTTTTAAAATGAAATAAATAAGTATTCTTTATAATGACTATTATAATAGGATATTAATTTATTTTATATAAAAAGTTGTATATCAAAATAAATAAGTTTAAAATTTAAGCATTAAAATATAAAAATTTAAATATTTCTAGTGATTTAATTCTTAATAATAAATGTAGCACAGAATCTTATTTCCACACAAATAATAAGTGATGCCAATAGAATATTACCTAATTTCCTTTCAACATTAAATGTGGTATGTACGGCACGGACTTGCCAAGTCAAGCCATTCATCGCTGAACACATTGCTTTGGCACTTTTCCGAAGAAATGTCATTAAAACATATCCATTCATAACAATACATCGCGTGTTTTTAGNTTTTTTTTTTTTTTACAGATTATTAGATGACATTTCTTTAAAGATATAACAAGGATTCAACTGTGAATACGCAAAACTGCCACTTGGTTTGCTTCAGAGGTATGGCTTGGATTTTCACCTTGTCCAGTACGCAAATTTCCCCCAGAAATTGCTAGGACATGTTTATATTTCAATTTAATTGTATGAATTAACTGTTTTGCCATTTTCAAATCAATTTCTATCTCTATATTTCGAAAAAGGAAACACCCCAATAAGTTGCCTAGATTTTTGCTGCTACAATATCTATTTTACCCAGTTGATAGGTAAAACCAACTAACCATTTCCCCTTAAAATCCCTTACGACCCCTTCTGTCATAATCCTTTGTTCCTAAATATTACCCTAACGTATTTTGATATATTCCAAATCTCTGCTTTTTAACTCCTGAGTCCAAATATCTTGTAGACTTTTCTTCAAAAGTGAAGTACTCCTGTAATCTTATCGCTGTCAAATTCGTAGTGGTATTGGGATCCTTTACAATTTTCTCACCATCTACATTTGAAACGTGTTAAGATAGTTTGATGAGTCTTGGAGGTAAAGTTACCCGGAATTCGTTACAAAACTTCAAATGGTCTAATGAATTTGAGCCTTAGTTGTCCTTTGGTACCATACATCTTAATCCTTTAAAATGATTAGTTTCTCATATATATATATATATATATGATTGTCCATGGTAAATTCCAAGAGTATTTTCTTGAACCTTACCCAACTTTTATATCAATATTAAGTTTCTTTAATCTTTTGTCAAAAAATCTCCACCCTTTTTTGTTGATTTGAAAAGTCACCTCAGGTGCAAATATCGTTTGCTCTTTAATTCCAAATTCACTGGAGCTCAACATTTCTTTTCGTATAAAACCTCATATAGAGCCATCTAGATAGTACATTGATAACCATATTGTAATTGTAAGCAAATTTAATTGAAGGTCAGTATATATGCATTCACCAGGTAAATTTAATGCGTAAGCTCTCAATATATATTTGGAAGTTTGAATTATCCTCTTACATTAACCATCTCTCTACAAATGGTAAGCTATAATGAAGTAGTCTTGTACATAATAGTTTAACCAAGCTTTCCTAGATATTGATGTAAATCAAGAGAGTCCTTTGACACAATACTAAGCTATACACCGTGAAGTTTAATTATTTCTTGCGTGTACAATTTCGCAACTTTTTCAAACACTAGCTGGTCCTTACCGGTAAGAACTATGCACGTAACGTGAACCTATCCGTAATTGCTTAAATTGAATCATATCCTGCCAGAGTTTTTGGAAGAGCAATTAGAAAATCTAGAAAATATATTATTCCAATTTATTTTATTTCAACTTTTTTTAATTTATCATTTTAAAATATCATCGTATATAATCAATGATTAAAATTATGAGAAATAAGATGATATCATAATAATATTATAGAGTATTTTAAAAATTTAAATAATCTTTAAAATTACGAGAAATAAGATGATATCATAATAATATTATAGAGTATTTTAAAAATTTAAATAATCTTAAACTATTAATTAAAATTGGAAAGAAATTAAGAGAAAAAAAAATTAAAGGAATGCAATGTGTCTCTCGATTATTTGTCTCACGGTTAAGGAAGGTTCGGCAAAAATTCCAAACTGGTGCTCCTTTTTTAGGTCCCTTCTTAGATTTTAAATCATTACATGGAGTAGAGGGTGCAGTGGAGTGTTTCTATGTAAGCTAAGTTTAATAAATTTTCATGTCCTAGGTCTGCCGATCAATAAAGGTATGTGTAGACATAGGCATCCGTGTCGATTAACGAAGCGGCAAAAACCAAAAAGATACGAATTTCGCATCTATTCTTCATTCAAGGTGTTGTCAAGGAAGCAGGTGTAATTCTTATTCGGAATTTTACTCTCTATGTTATCCATATGTTAGTATATGAAAATAAATTAATTCGTATTAGTATAAATCGTTTTCTAGCGACTTAAAAAAATAAGTTCTATAAAAACTTCATGGTGTTTTTTTTTTTTTAACTTTTTCTAGTAACATTATATACTTTTTGATTGTACATTTGTAGCTATCAATTTTTTATACTTTCTCATGTACTTTTTGTTGGTGTTTTTGCATGTTTTTTGAGACCTAATATTAAGTTATATATTGACAAATTATGCTTGATGTACCAAAAATATACAGTGGGGATTGAAAGTTCTTCGAGCCAAATTAAACTTCAAATTCTTAAAATTCTAAATTAAAACCAAATGAAATCAAACAGGAATTTCATGTGGTTTCAATTTGAATAGGAACAAGATAATTAAGAGATAATTCAGATGCAGAAGATGTATGATATGTTATCTATATTTTTATAGACCATATGTTGTACTATTAATATACAAGTTATACATATACATACTCATGTATGATAATACTATATGATATTACAAATGTTATACAAGTTGCAATTATTTCTTTTACCTGTGTTGTCATAAGTAATTGACAATAATAATATATTTTTATGTATATATAAATATATATATAATAATTAATATAACAATGGTTGTTCTATCTATATTTTATGTATATATAACAATGTAGATGATTATAATATATATCTATAAATAGATAGATAGATAAAGCTCAATTCAATTTGGCTTGTTTTAGATTTTCATTTTACAATTCAAAGTGCCCACCTTTACAGGGAGGATTACGAGATAACCTCATGTTGATTTTGCTCAATTAACTAAGCTGCTATGACAAAATACCTATTACTAAGGAATAATGACAAACTATAAGGGAGACTGTTGGTGGTTTGTTCTCGTTGTGGGCATCTTGTCCTTTGCCCAGGAAGCTTTCACGGGTCGCTAGAGCATGCTTGGCCTGCATGGAAAGCAGACGTCAGTTGAGTGGGACCATTTCGACGTTGAAGTCGGTTAGAGTAAGGTGAGAACATAGAATCAACTTTTAGGGAAGAGAGTCACTCAGCTCTTCGCCCAATTCAAATTAGAGTTGTGAATTCTAGCTTTTGTACTTTTTTAAAGGATCAATTTCCTGCAAATATAGAGTTAGAAGACAAAAAAAGAAAAAAATAAAAAATGTCATCTTCGACATCCGGTACAGAGCATCACATGCTAAGGACACTTTTGGAAAATGTATGTGTAATTCTATTTGTGGTAACGGTCCTTTTATGTCGTATGAAGAATTGAAACGGCTTGAAAGAAAAAATATCTATTTGCCTGAGTTTCATCTTATACCTATAAATTTTGTTGGCCCCAAAAATCATACGCCGGAAGAATCTTTTGGATTTTCCAATATCAAGGTTGGTTGTTTCGCTCCTTTTTATCTTCTAAAAGGAAAAAGAAAAGGAGTTCTTTCCCCAATCTGAAAGAAAGTTCTTTTCGTATATTTTAGTGAAGATCCGATCTTGTTAACCGTAATTAATCAAATAATCTATAATTTTTAAGCATCAATCAAATCATTGAATAGAAATTGAACTTTATAAAAATTTTTTAATTTTTCTTCCTAATCAACAGGAGTGAAAAGTATTCATTGGCAAATTGATCAAATATAAATAAACCCTTCAACTTTCAAAACACAACTTTACCTTTTTTATAATTTTTTAATTCCAAATTACCCGAAATATTAAACCAGGACCACAAATAACAATAGTTTTTGGGTGTAGTTGTTTCAAATGTATAGGTAAATGTGAACCCAAAACTTTAACATATGATTGGGATGAGTGAATGAATAGAGAAGAAAACAATATGGAGGGAATTGTGGATGTAATAAATTTATTCCAATATATTTGAAAAATGAAGAGAAGGAAATAAGGAAGAAGTTCAATCATTATTAAAGAAAAAATAGATGTAATATAAAAGTACCAATAAACCCATTAAAAATAATAATAATAACAAGGAAAAGTAAAGATATTAGTAATTACAATTTTTTCTCCCCGACCTTTCCTTATTATTTCTCTCCATTTTGGAGTTAAAAGAAAACAAGTCAAGCTTAGACATGTACACCAGTTTAATTGGTCCCGGAACTAGTGTTGAATTGTTGGTTCATGGGCCAGCAAGAGAGCGAATTGAACTAAGGGAGTAAATTGGACCCAACCCTTAAAGTTCAAGGGTCGCTAAATTGTAGGTTCTTTTTTTTTTTTTTTTTTTTTTTTGCTTTTTTGAATTTCCCTTAAATATTACAGATAATTTAAGATCTATTTTTTTTTCTAATTAAATATAAAACTTAATATCATTACTCATTATTGACATTAAATTCTCACTTGGCTCGAGGCTCAATTCATATGTCAGTCCTTAAGAGCCATCAACGAGCTTGTGGATGAGCACTCCTTTTCCTTCAAGTATCGTAACCTACTTAAATGCCCTTGTTACAAGCACCTTGGTGACCCATCCAAGCGGGCTTACCCTAAAGTATCCAGCTTGTTATGCCATACTCATCCGGCTTGAGTACAATAGGTAAGGACATTCCCTCAAGCCTATGCAAGGACATTCTTGTGAGCCCCCAAGACCTAGCTTATCTTCAGCCAAGTGCTTACAGGCCCCCCTAGTGTCCTCACTCCTTTTTTATCTTTAGTACCAACACCCAACTGCATCTTATTAATTGCCATCCAACATTCATAGAATGATTGATACACCCACACCTCTTGAGAATGTTAAACTTCCGAATCACAAACGTAGCTGTTAATATGGTCATAGCCAACCACCCTTTAGGGTTACCCTGTCATCTCTACTTGTGTCGCTTGCCAATTGCCGGTAAGAGCAAACCCTAAACCTCTATGTGTCCAAGTAGTCATACCTCTCTTACATTATAAATAGTGTAGGAGACCATTAGGTAAATGATCAAATCCTCTCTATCTTACAAATATGCACACTTAATGAGCATTAACCACAAGGGTCTCAGTGCTCAGCCACCTCAATCCCTCTTTCTTCATTCTCTTTACTGACTTAAGTGTTGGAGGGCCCTTCAATCAAACCCTCAAGATGCTTTTTGTAGATATAGAGGAGAAAAGAATCGGTGTAACCCAATCGACCTTAAGGCCCTTATTTAGCTCATTTGAGCCAAACCCATCCCTTACTATCCTTAATTGATTCATCCACATCAACAATTAACATTTGTGAATTGAAAATTTTATTTTCTATTCAAAATTTTTTTTATCTTGAAATAATTCATTCGAAATGCATGAGTACGATGTTATAATATAATGTTGAATAAAAATGGCCAAAGCGACACAAATTGCAAAATAGGAAGATTTCTCATTCGAATCTCGTATTATATTGTTAAAACGAAAAAAATAAATTACAATATAACTGTAAATTATAATTATACATTACAAAATATAATTTCTCAAATTGAAATTCAATTATCAAACGAAAATATAAATTATGTTGTCATAATTATATAGTATATATATAGTATAGTATATTATATATTATATATATAGTATATTATATATTACCTGCCTATACATTGGTCTAGCTAAACCTATGAAAACAAATCCCTTCATTTTCCTCTTCTCTCGGCTTACTAAACCAAATTATGAAATTAGAACTTTTTCTTTTTATTTCTTTCCCTCTCTATTGCTTCTACCCCTTTCGATCCTCCTAAACATAGGGTGAAAGTTTAAACATCTATTTTTAGGGAATATGTAATTTGACTAAGAAAGGGAAATATTTTTAAAGAATTTTTAAGATTTATGTAAACAGGCTTTTAAGAAATTTCAAACTGATAAAACGTGATTTTTTAAAATTTAGAATGGAAAGGCAATTCAGTCACATCAATTTCTCCTTGGCGAGGTACTGGCTAATTTAGAGATTTGGCAAACAGTTGTTAATGAATAATGATCCAATGGACAGCTTGCCTTGCCCGCAACTGCTCCTACCCCTTGTTTCACGATGATGGCACTGCCGATTAACAGGTCTCATGGGTCACGTCAAGTTTATGAACCTTCGTGGCTGGTGGTGTTACTCATCAGTCGTCACATGTGTCTGTTTCCACGAAAAGGACGCTTCACAAAATTTTGAGGACCACTTAGTTTTCTTTTGACTAATGGCAAAAGAAAAAAGACACATGGGAAACGCTAGATAGGACCTTCAACAACCTTAGCATAATTCTATCACATAATGTCTACCATGGAGCTGTTTCCTTAACAGAACTAAATAATATAGAAAAATTAAATAGTACTATATAAGAAGGATAAGATAGTACAATTATTTTTTTATCATGTTTTGTTTATATAGGATTAGATATAAATTTTTATGAGAAAAAATAAAAAAGAATTAGTTGTTCGTATTATAAATTATAATAAAGTTAAATAATGAGATTTGAGAACTAAATAGTATAAAAAAATTTAAACAGTATTATATAAAAAGTGGTGATGGTGGATATCATGTGTATAACTCTTGCGTGAACTCTTAATGGTTCGATAGCCATATACGGTAATGGACTTGCAAAAGCCTTTTGTAGTGTAGCCAGTGAAAGCTCTCCAATACTTAAGTTAGCAAAAGAGAGTATTAAGGTTTTGGTGAATGAGAGGGTTCTCAAGAGTGTCCACTAGATCCCTTACCTGGTAGCCTTAATCTTATTTATAGGTCGAGGGATTTGACCTGCTCGAATACGTGGTATAAGAGGATTGGTTGGTACAAAATATGTGTTAGTACAAGAGAGGACTTCCACTCTTTTTGTTAGTTGGTAGAGACTTGTAGGTAGGCCTATCACATCAATAGAGGGTACCACCTTGGCTTGGTGGCTAAGCTGTAGACTGTATGTCAAGCGATCATTCGATGTTTAATGATGAGAGAGAAGCTACGAGATGAAGAGGGCAAACTTAATTGCATTAGCTGGCGAGCTCCTTAAAGATTGTGCTCTCAAAGGGAGGCAAGCTCCTCTCCTGTGGTTAGATAGTGGGGATGAATGTTCTCTAAGAGAGGACTCTTAGGGTGCTCAAGGCAAGACCTAAGTAGGGTAAGCAAGGCTTGAGAGTGAGCTGAGCTATTCTTTATCCAAGCTGGAGAGGCACTACGTTGATCAAGCTTTTTGGTGGGTTTGGGCCTTTAAAGCCTTGAGCTGAAGGTTGATCATCAATACCTACCCCTTCACTTTCCTTAGTGTTGGAGTGGTAAAGAAGGTATAGGAGACCTAGGCTTAAGAGGTTGAAGCTGCTATCAGATGCATAGCGAAGGGTAGATACAAGTGACCTAAGATGCTCGAAAGAGTAATGTGGATGACCTTCTAGATGCAATTGTTAACATGACTATTGTAATTAGCCTTTTTCGATGTTGTCTTTTCCAAGCATAGTGATGGTGCCTAGGGGAACGGGTCATACGCGTGGCCATTAATGTGCCTTATGAAGTGTTGCAATTAGGGATTAAAGAGTGGATTAATGAGGGCATTAACTGCCACTTCACCCAACCATCAGATGGGTTTGCAACAATATATGGACAGATTAGATCCCTTTCTTATTGGCTATATAAGGGCTTGACAAGGGAATTATCTTCTTCATTCCCATTTCAAAATTCGATTTTCTTATTAATCCTTTTGAGATTTTAAGAGTGTGATAAAGCCTCCTTTGTCTTTATAAGGCTTGCGACAAATGAGTGAGTTTAAGAAGATCATACTGATTGAGAGAGTGTATAAACTCAAGCTATGCCCTCATAGTAGGCTCTTTGAGTACTGATTTAGGGATGTAATGGATTGCTCGATGTTTGGAAGTGGCCTTTGAGTACTGATTGAAGGGTATACATGGACCCCTTGGCTCCTCATGAGGTGCTTAGGTATTCATCCTCCAATTGTCATGGCATCAATACCATGGATGCTCAGGTTCTCGTAATAGATGCTTAGGTTTTGCTTGCCATCCATGGTGTTTCTAGTGCTGAGAAGGGATTCCCTTGTAGCATAGGTATGCTTGGCCTGAATCGGCTCCTTAACTCTTGGGGAGCTCTTAGACCTCGAGAACATGGCAGTATACACAAGTCTGTGTGCTCTCTCATGCTTGTTCAATGGTAGTCACTATATGTACCATTGAGTGCTTAGTTAGCTTCCATTAGACTCAAGTTTTCTTAGGGGGTTCTTGGTTGAGTCTTCCAAATAGATGGGGTGTCTCCTAGCCATTTTGATGAGTTGGGGAGGTCCTTATTGAAGCTGTCGATATCAAGATGGTAGTTGGGCTCGATGTAGGAAGGGTTCGTCGCTATGTTATACTAGATAAGAGGGAATTTGGGTGTAGTGGTGACTATGGTAGTAGAAGAGCGTTGTTGGTGAGTTTTAAGGAGATTATGGCCATCGGCTCGAGCAGTTAGGTCCGATCATGGTTCCCTTGGGTTGACTACCACTATGAATTAGCTGGTCTAAGTAGGAGCCCTCATTGTACAGTTGAATCGGAGTTGTGTGCAAACTAGGTAAGGTGAGGACCCCCTTTGTACAGTTGAGTTGAAGTTTTAAGGTGGGGATGGATGTCGTCATCGAGCATTAGACTAGAAAGGCTTTGTGCTGCCTTTGATGTACCTGTATTTCTTTTCCTTTGTTGACTTGTACTCGGAGCTAGTATGCTGGCTTTAAGCCTTATAATCATTCCTACATCATTAATGAAGTGAAGTCTTATTACATGCCCAAGGCTCATTCTTCTTCTTCTTCTTTTTTTCCTTTCTTTCTTTTCTCTTCCTTTCTTTCTTTTTTCCCTTTTTCCTTTCTTTCCTTTTCTTTTTTTTTTTTTTTGCTGAGAGCTCATAATCTCGTACTTACTCCTTGTAGAATCATGTCGTATTCTTGGTGTGCTTGCAATAGCTTGAAGGGTGCTCAGGTCGTAACTAAGCACCAATAAATTTCTTCTAAGCTCGTAGGGCTAGTGCCCAAACTCTGACAACTTCAAGCTGTAGAGCTCTTTAAGTGTGCTCGAAGACTTGGTCACTATTTGTTTTCGACTAGATATTATAGTTGGTGTAATCGATGTGACTATTTAAGTGCTTAAGGCCTTCACAAGGTGTGCACCATTAATGAAACGCATGTGGATGTCTAGTTGGCAATTTGCCCATCAAACGAACCTTGGTTGTTGAACCTTTAGTTGCGACACATGGTCGTCTGCTATGGTTATTAATGAAGTGACACTTTGTATGGCCTTCACAATCTATATATGGGACTTAAGGGTCAGCTCAATCCTCACTTGCACCCGTTACTTTATCAAAACTTTGTCAAAGTGTTTCTTCAAGATTCTTGTGTTTTCTTTTCCTTTCCATTCCTTTATTCTATGAAAATTTCAAATATGGCCAATTAACAATAAACATCACCAAGGAATAGGTTTGTAGGTGAGGCCTTTCTTAATAAGGATTGCAGGTATGAGCTCGTCCCTACTTCTCCCTAACAAACAACAACAATTGGGATCGGCAATATAGGCACGAGCTATACATAGGTGATGAAGAGAGTAGCTGTAGAGGGGAGGCCTCAATGCAGGTACGATCTCGAAGAGAAGGAGGAGGAGATTGGGCTACTGCTATCGACAAAAGAGGGTAATGGGATTGTTATTGAGGTTGAGTATGTACACATGGAAGATTAGTAGTATAGGGTTTGTCAGAAGGTCAACGAGAACATTGTCGCATGGGAGGTGGTGAGGCCTAAGAAGGATGATCGGGTGTATGATTATGGTGACAATAAGCACTCGTTCTATTTGTATTGGAGGGCAATAGACATAGGGTTACGCCTACCCTTTACTGAGTTTTAGCTGGAGGTGTTCAATTACTTTTAGGTGTGCCCAAGTTCTCTCCATCTGAATAGTTAGCAAGTGTTGGTAGCCTTTGAGGCCATCTTTATATTCCATATGAGGTGGCTAATAGTTCGGCTCTTTTGGTGCTTCTCCCATCTGAAGGATGAGCTGAGGGGTTTGTCTATTACTCAGGATAGTGGTCATATGCTAAGCTGTTCTTTGGTCAAAAGTCCAAGATAAAGGACTAGAGGAACCAATTCTTCTTGGTGAGGTTGGCTTATGAACTAAACTTTCCCACTCAATGGATTAGGCCCATTCAAATGAAGCTTATTACTTACTTCAAGGAGAAAGATAATAAAGTCAAGGAATGAATCCTTGATGTGGTTCGATAGAAAGAAAATGGGTTCAATGCTGTGAAGATCGTAGAGTTGTATTTTGGAGAAAGATGTTACACCCTTGGGAGACAGGTAGGGGTAGTATTATGGCCGGGAAGGTAGCCAGGAGTTTGCCATTGTCAATTGTTAGTAGGGGCAAGCTTAGGGTTGCTCTCTTTAATGGGCATTTCATTTAATCTTCATAATTCTTTTAATTACTAACTTGATTGTTTTGCTCACAACGTATGATTTGTATAGTAGTGCCTTTAAGGATCAAATGATGGCGATTAGGGAGCCGAGGAGCAGGGAAAATGGGAAGAGGCCTACGAAGGGGCAAGATGTAGCTTCCATAGCAAACAAGAGTAAGAAGATTGCATCGAATAAGAAATGGGGGAAAAGTCCGGTAGATGAAAGGTTAGGAGATATCTTGACTATAATGCCTTTAAATGTGGTTATTGAGTAGTAGGCTACTGTTGTTACAATGGAAGTGGTGAACATGTCTAAGTAGGATGTACACAGGTAGTATGGTAGTGATTGGGAGGTGCACAACCAGGCAAGCAAGAGATGCACTAGCAGGTGGCACATGTGTAAGAGACACATGAGCAAAAGCCATATAAGTGGAGGATATCTACTAAATGGGGATCATAGGGACTTGTCTCCAACCAGTTAGTGTAGGAGGGGTCCTCGAAGAGGAGGACTGTTAAGGAGAGGTCGACTGTAGGTATAGTAGACATGCTTGGAGATTAAGAAGGGTTAAGTGCTGCTCAAGTTGATGGTACGGTATAAGTACAGTCCATTCCCATGATCGACCTTAGTGTTAAGATGGGCGAGGATGTTCGAGCTCTTGTTAGCATACGCGTTTTCAAAGAGTAGCCTTTAAAGAAGGTGCATGGTATGTCTATGCAGGATAAGCCTTATCATAAGTGTGCTCTAGTTGCTCCAAATGGACTAGGTAACGCTATGAGCCTATGTAGGCATGCATTCTCTCATGGGGGGAGCATCCTTGATGGGGTATGTCTGTTATCCTTTTGTGTCCCTTTTCTCTTTTGTTCAAGTCTTCTTAAGTGCTCATTTATATCGATTTGTTTGTGCCAACTTACATGATAGCATTAATTGGAGGTAGGGGAAGAGAACGAATGATTGAAAAAGGAGATAGCCTGTTAAGGGCTCGAAACATAGCATTGCAGGAGGAGACCAATCGACAAAGGGTCAAGAAGATGAAGCTAGAGCTAGAAGTTAACCAATTCATGTCCCAAGCAAATGTTTCCAAGAGGTAAGCCGAGGACTTGGAGGCAAAGTTTGCTACTCATAGTTGAGAGCTAGTGGTAGCTAAAGAGAAGTGGATGTGGTTAAGTAGGAGGTAGTGGTTGCAAGAGCAGAGGCTGAGTCTACAAAGAAGTGAATAAAGATTGCCAGGGTAGAGGTTGATGCTTGGAGGAAGGAGTTCGGGGAAGCTTGGGCTAGTTTCTAGAGGAGGGAAGAGGAGCTGAGGAATGGGGAGGTTTAAAGTCTAGAAGCGATAGATAGTCTTTCAAGGAGTTCTCTTTGGGTGACAATTACAAAGCCACCCTTGTGGGTGTTGGGCAGGATGGTGCGAGGTTGGCTAAATTGGAGGCGGAAGGGGAGTATCCTGACTTAGACTCTAGTTTCCTTAATTAGTTCATGGAGGGAGATGCGATGGAAAGGTAGGGTAATGAAGATGAGGAGGGTAAGCCTAATGACAATTGTGAGGGTGTTGTTGGTGACGTTAGAGGAGGCAATGGTGCTGCGGGTGGAGATGAGTGTGAGGTCCTACAAAAATTAGTGATCAACTCACGATTGATTGGTCCAAAAATGATTTATAAAATTTAAGGTGATCGCGTAAACTATTTGATCAAGCCTAAATTTTACGAAGAAATTAGAAATATTAGTAAAAGTAATCCTACGAGTTTGGATTTAGGAAAATAAATAAGAAAATATTATAGTATTAAGTTATATATATATTGCTCATTATTTATTGAAAACGTATAAAACGAGTTCCGATAATTAACGAATAGATAAAGATAAATTATATGTACACTATAAATCATAAAATAACTTAAATAATATTTATAATTATTTATTTTTACTATATATGTACTTATGTGTAGGTAAAAATGCTCAAAATTACTTAAAATACATAAAATATGTTAAGATAATACAAAATTAATAAAGGAGAATCAATAAAAAATCAAGAAAAGTTGAGGGAAGTGTGGAAAAATTTAGATCTATGGTGTGGCATATTGGGATTTAAAGAAAAAAAAAATTAACCAATAATATTAAGCTAAATAGAAAGTGAGAAAAGATAAAAAGAAATGACACATGGCCATAAGTAATTCAAGAATGCCCCCTAAATCATTCTATTAATTTAGCAAACCCTTATTAGAATTCATTTTGGTCAGTTAGGAAGTCAGAAAAATTAGAGAGAGATTAAAGAGAGAAAAGTAACTAATTTTACAAAAATTAACAAAAATAATGTGTAATTAGGGCATTAAAAGAGAACCCACGATCGAATAAGACTTGGGAAGAAACCACCGACCACCACTTAGTAGACCTCGTGCCTAGTTGTGTTAGTAAAGGTAGAGCCATCGTTGGTAGCTAGAAGCCTTTCGAAAGGTGAGTTTAAATTCTCTTTCGATTTTTGTATAATTTATTAAAAATATTAAATAGGTATGAAAAATTATGAAAATTGGTATTTTTGAATATTTTTGTATGTAGATTTAGGAAGAAATGTCAATTTGATAAAATTAGGTCCCGAGATATATTGTTCTTAAGAAATTACTAAACCTAAACTGATTTTCACTTTCATTTAAATAACCTTAATAATATAGTTTTGAGGTGAAAATTTTTTATTTTTGTGTATGCTGCCTAGGACATATATTACAGTGCTATGAAGGTTTTTTTTGAAAATTAATTTCCCAAAATTTTACGTAATTTTTGCGCCTTAAAATCATAAATAAAAGGTAATTTTTAGACTTAAATTGTGATTTAATGTTGAATTGATGAAAAATTCGGATTTAGGCTATATTTAAGCATCTTAAAATGTTAGTTAATGATGAGAGATGTTAATTGTAGTGTTGGGGGATGTTAGATAGGTGTTTTATGTGTAGATTATGCAAGAAGGCATAATATGTGAATATAGGAGATTAAATAAATAGAAAATATTAAGTTAAATTGATAATATTAGAAATATAATATAAATCTAATTTGAAATGGAAATTTGGGAAATTATGTAAAAAATGTAGGTTATTCTTATATTGAGAGCAAATTTAGTAGTTAAATTACAGATTGGAATATTGGTTAAAAGATAAAATGAAGATTTAGGATATTTAAGTATAGTAAAATAAATTTCACATATTGGTTTGAGAGGAATTCCTAGAATTTACGAATAAAAAACTGTAACTAAGAATTGAATTAGAACCTAATTCAGGAACTAAATTAGAAACTATTTTAAAACTAGTTTGGTTATAGGTAATCTAAAACTCAAACAATTGAGTACGATTGTAATTTTAAACTCAAACTAAAGATTTAAAGCTTATATAAATAAGAATATAAATACCAAAATGATTTTTATAACATAGAAGCAAGTGGCAATGATCTAACCCTGTATTAAACTTGAGCGAGTAAATTGGAGACTTTAGCTAAGTTTGGAATTAATACGTTATTATATGTTGGAGTACTGTTTTATAATACATGGAGGCTCAAGATTATACTTGATCGTGTTTGTTAGATAGCCTAATTGTGCGTATGTTTCTGTTTATATGTATTTTTAGTTTTAGTTGTATGATTTTGGTTTGATGCTTTGGATTATAATTTTTTATTTACTTGAATTGATCGAACACCTTAAATTAGACTTATTTGAATATATGACTTATGAAACTAAATCAGACGTGAATTACAACCAATTAAAGGAAGCATTTAGGATTCTCTAATCAAATATTAATGCCTTCAAAAGAGATAACACTATAGCATAATGGTCCCTTCTCTATCCTTAGTCGAACAAAGTAACAAGATAGGAGGTTACAATAAGGTTGAAGGTAGTGATTAAAAGGTAGTCACGAGAGAAACGATATCTCCATTGCATAAGCTTGGGTTTGGTTGCAAGTTGTTGAGTGTGCACTAAAATCCTTAACTCAGATTAGGGCGAGTGTAATTTATCTAATTTCACGATGGATTGAATAATTTCATGTGATGGCATTCATTTATTTCATTGCATTTAAATAGCTGACTAATAATCTTGCTTGTGCTTGATGTATAGTCTTATGTCTTCGTCTCAACTTACAAACTATATAACGTCGTGTGATGACATTTGTTTATTTCATTGCATTTAAATAACTAACTAATAATCTTACTTGTGCTTGATGTATAGTCTTATGTCTTCATCTCAACTTACTGAGTGGTTTATTGCTCGTATCCTTATAGATATTATTACAAGTGCTATCTTAGAAGCAGCATCATAACTACGTTAAAGCTAGCTATTATTGGATCTTAGGGAGTAAGGAAATAAAATTGATGATCAGTTACATTTTTAGGATTTTAATCCTTATTTTTGAACCTTCTATTATTAATATGTTTTACTTAAGTAAAGTTAGGTTATTAAATTGTATGACATTACTTAAAATTTCAAAATTCAAGTATATATTTTTCATATTTTCTTAGGTAAATATCATGCTTAATTTGTGAACTGTTTATCTTAAAGTGGGTTAGTCATGAATGCTTTGTGTAAATCGAGTTTAAGATAGCAGTTGTAGGGTCAACTTCTATACTAAAATAGTTTGCATAGCGGGACTGTTATGACTTTACTACTTTAGAGCATGACAATGAGCCCGAGGATGCTTAGAGACTTTCTTTTCTTTCTTTAGGTAGATAGTTGTGATAGGTTTGTAGATATAGTCATGTTCTATTCTACTTTACTTTTTGTTGTTGATGTACCTGGATTAGGATGTTGGTCTTTTAACCCGTGTAATTGAAAATGTTATGAATGGAAAAATATTAGTGTTGCTCACTTCTTGTTGTTCAGTTTTTATCATTTACGTTGTATTCATGGTCCCATTCCTTCTCAACTTTCAAGTTTTTTCTTTTTAGGTTATAATTTAAAGTGTTAGCTGATTCTTAGCCTTTAGTTTAGTCATGCGATGTTCGGCGTTGACTCGAGAATCTCAGTTTGAATAGTACTCAGTCAAGAGTATCGAGCATGTGAGGCCTAGGTTTTAAAGGTCGAGCGTTATAGGCTTAGTTTATGTGCTCATCCAACGGAATCCTTCAAGGTGGACACCTTTAAGGTTCTTGAAGTAAGGCTCGAGGGTTGATCATTCTCAAGTGTTGGAGTCGACAAGATTGCTTAAACATCGAGGATGAGAATCGACACAACTTTGATATGGATTTATGGATGAACACACAAACCTAATATCATACGTAACCAAGGGATAGGTCTAAGTGGCGAGATGACTTAAAAAGTAAATGATAGTTGAAAGATGAGTAGGGGTTCCTGTACACTGACATTGGATATAACACACCAACACCTTATATGAGCTTAGGACGCACTTGATATGACACACAAGTGTGGCTGGAGGTTACTTGCCTCTAGTACATGCTTAAAGAGCTAGATAAGAATAGCTCAAGAGTAAGTAATAAGACATTTAGCTCAAGAGATTATGTTTAAAAAATTCAATGTGATAATTGTTGCAGCTATTACAATGTACAAGTATCTATATGACTCAATTAGGGTAAATCCCAAGTAAGAGTAAATGCCAAAAAAAGATTCCTACTAGCAAAGAAAAAAGAGAATAATTTACAAAGGTATCAATGTAATTGTGCAAAAAGAATATTCGTTGGCAGTAAGGACAGTATGGATGTCAGAAAAAGGATTATGTACGCGTAGTTTGCTCATTTTGTGGCCCCTCATGACACTATTATCTAAGCAATGGCGAATTTCGATTAAGTAGGGTTGGCGTCAACAGTTTGGTGGCTCGGACAGTTAGGATTAAGCCGAGGTTGATTCAAGAGCGACTCATTTTTTGAGGTCGGCATTGAGTGTTTGGCTCCTGACAAGTGTTAGCTTAGCTTCGACATGGATGGGGTAGGTTGCTTCCTAACTCGATGCTTAGCCTGGTGTGTATTGTGGAGGCGTCGGTTTGGCATGTCAACCGATCACTTGGGCAGCTTCCTGAATGAAGTAAAGAGTGAAGTAGTTCGGCAAGTTGAACTAAGAAATGCATTGCACCTCAATGCTCAACTTACCTTGGACAGCTTGGCGAGCCAACTGGGTAAGCCTACGAGCTTGCGAGCACATGATTGGTTCATGATTCCTATCATCCCCTTCGAGCTATTTGAGATTTGGGATCAAATCTGGCTTAGCTTCGGATTGCTCGTCCGTGGGAAGATATGGCTAGAGATTAACAATGTTGAAGGGGTTTGAGACTCTATATTCCTTAGGCAGTTCAATTCAATAGGCATTAGGATTGGTCTTTTCAAGTACCTTGAAAGGTCCGTCGGCTTTGGGAGATAACTTGCTCTTCCTCAAATTCGAGAATTGTTCCTTGTTGAAGTGGATCTAAACTAGATTATTAGGTTGAAACTCTCTCCTTTTCCATCCTCGGCCTTGCCCCTCAAGCTTAGTAGTAACTTGGCTTAATTGTTCCACTACCTTTTGGTACATAGCCCTGATGGCCTTGACCCTCTCTACAGTTGGCAGGTCATCATCAAGTATCGGTAGGGGAACTTGACCTATTGGGAGCTCGGGGTTAAACCTGTAGGCGACCTCATAGGGAACCTTATTCATCATGCTATGGTTGTCCTATTGTAAGCAAATTCAATAATTGGTAGGTACATATCCCAATCACCTATGTTCTGTCTAATAGTAACCTATAGCAAAGTTCCCATTATTTTATTAACAACCTCTGTCTATCCATTGGTTTGTGAATGGCAGGACGTGCTGTACAATAGCTTAGTTCCCATTCGCCTCTATGGTGTCCTCCAGAAGTGCCTTATGAACTTCAGGTTTCGGTCTGAAACAATGGTCTTAGGAACCCCCTGAAGCTTGATTATTTCCTGTAGGAAAAGAAAAGAGATAGTTGAAGTGTTGTTAATTTTGGAACATGGTACAAAATGTGCTAGCTTGCTAAGTCGATCCATAACCACTATGATGGAGTCCTTCCCTTGGGACATCTTTGGTAACCCTAGCATGAAGTCCATACTCAGCTCGGACCAGGGTTTGGTTGGGATAGATAAGGGTAGATAGTGTCCTTGCACGACTTGGCTCAGCTCTTCACTTTTTGGCAGGTTATACATCTTTCCAGTACAGATTGGACATCTCTCTTCATCCTTAGCCAAAAGAATTTGGATGGGAGTACCTCATAGGTTTAGCGTCGGCCAAAGTGTCCTGTTAATCCTCCTTCATGTACTTCGTACACTAACAATTCTCTTATGGAACAGGTTGGGATACATAGCCTCCTCTTCCTGAACGAGTATCCATCTTCCTTGTATAGCTATCTAGTGTTCGTCTTTCCTCATACTGGGCATAGATAGGACCAAAGTGTGGATTCTCAGCTTACAAATTCTTTATTGTTGAAAAACCAAGTAGTCTTATTTACAATTCGGTCAGGAAGGTATGTTGCCTTGATAGGGCATCAACTATTACATTGTTCTTCCTGTTCTTATACTTTATGAGATAGCAAAATCCTTCCATGAACTCGATCCATTTGGCTTGTCTTCGCAATAACTTTGGTTAGCTCTTTAGATATCTCAAGGATTCATGGTCGGTATAGATCACAAATTCCTTAAGTAACAGATAATGCTAGCATACCATAAAGGCTCGTATTAAGGAATAAAACTCCTCATCATAAGTAGAATAATTGAGTGTAGCTCTTCGAAGTTTCCTGTTAAAGTAAGTAATAGGTCGGCTTTCTTGCACCAGTATCAGCACAGCACCTATGCTTAGTCCGAATGCATTACACTCTACTTCAAACACTTTGTTATATCTCGACAGAGTTAAGACAGGGGTTGTAGTTAGCCTCTCCTTCACTTGTTCACAACTCCTCTACTCCTTCTCTCCCCATTTGAATTCAACATTCTTCTTTGCAAGTTCGATGAGTTGGGCCACAATCATATTGAAATTCTTTATAAATTTGTGATAGAATGATGCCATGCTATGGAAACTTCTCACGTTGGCTGAAGTGGTCGACACTAGCCATTCGGTGATTGCTTTGATCTTCTCTTCATTAACTCGTATGCTACTACTCCTAACAACGAATCCCAAGAAAATTACTTTTGATTTGCAAAAGTCTCACTTCTTTAGATTAGCGTAGAGTTGTTCAACTCGGAGCAACAGTTTGGAGATGTTGCTTATGAGTTTTTAGGTCAAGGCTATACAATAAGATGTCATCAAAATAAACCACGACAAAATTTCCTATTATTTCTCAAAGCACATGATTCATTAAGTGCATAAATGTGCTTAGCATATTAAACAGTCTAAATAGCATTACAAGCCATTCATATAACCTATGGCATGTTTTGAATGCGGTCTTCCATTCGTCACCTTTATGCATTTGGATCTAATCGTATCTAAACTTGAGGTCAATCTTGGAGAACACTCTTACTTCACTTAACTCCACTAATATGTTATCAAGTCTAGGTATGGGATACCTGTACTTAACAGTGGTTTGATTAATTGCTCAACCATCTATGTACATCCTCCAAGAACCATCTTTTTTTTTTTTGGCATTGGCAAGGCCGGCACGATACAAGGGCTAAGGGATTTACGCACATACCCCTTCTTCGTCAACTTATTTACTTGCTTCTGTAATTTAGTAGCCTATTCAGGATTCAACTTGTAAGCAGGCTTGTTTGGTAGTACGGCTCTTGGCTGCAGGTCAATTACATGCTGGATGCTTCGGATAAGGGGCAAACCCTTCAATAGCTCCTCTAGAAACAAGTTGGCAAATTCCTCTAGCAAGGTTTTTACCTTGGCAAGTAGCTCCTTCTCCTCTGGTCTCATCTCCAGAATATTTCAGACCAGTAGATAGGTCGGTCCTTTAAGCTTTATCTCTCTTTTCAGCTTTGTTTGGGTTATTACTAAAGCCTCTTTCTTCAAGGCTCGGCTTAATTAGGACTGCATGACCTTTACCTACTCAGCAGTCATAGGACTTAATTTCATCCTCCTACCTTCATGCCTTATAGAACATGTATTCCTTCTTCTATCATATAACACAGCTTGATCGAACATCCAGGGTCGTCCAATTAGAATATGGAATGCACTTATGGGTGGCACATCACAGAGTAATTCATTTAGGTAATTGCCAATGCAGATCGGCATGGACATTTGTTTGTTCACCTGTAGGGCTTCCTTATCATTGAACCAATGTAGCTTATAAGGCTTTGGGTAAGGCTTGGTCGGCAATTTTAATTATTGGACCATAAATGCAAAGGTTGCAATAGTGCAGCTCCTACTATCAACGATCAACGCATACAGAGACTCATTCACCTTACATCTGATATGGAAGAGATTTTCCCTCTATTTGTCTTTAGGTACAGGATTGACACTCATCATCCTTCTTAACACGAGAGTGTCCAGTATAAAGTTGCCTTCGTCACTGTAGATAACATCCTCCTTGGACAGTTTGGTCTTTCCATCCTTTTTTTAGCTCCTCTACTTCCTCATTAGTACTATCTACTTTGACTATTGGCACCTTGCCTCATATTACCATAGTTCTTCTGTTCGAATACTGAGCGCCCATATATCTAAATCCTTGACATTTGAAACATTTTATCTCACTCGTCTTCCTCCTTGAACTCTGGCCCTTTTCAAACTTCCTTAAGGGTTTCTTCTCCTCTGCTCAGGTAGTTGGAGTAGGTTGAGTCTCAGTTGATGTGAACCACGACTAAGAATAGATAAGGCCGATCATTGGATGAGTCCAAGCTTGTAGAAAGCTTGAAAGGGTTAATGGGAAAGTACCAAAGGAATGAATAACGAATGAAAAAGTAAGCAAAACCAACAGACAGCTTAAGAGGATATGATGCACTAATGAAACTTTCGATAACTCACAGTACAATTTGATATGACATATGAATTAGTTTGATGAGGTTACTCGTTGCCTAGCCTTGCTCAAGGGTTAGGATAAAAGTAATGCCAAGAGTAAACAAGCAATGTTTACATAAGGAAGAAATACTCAAAGTGTATTGATCATGATCTCTTTCTAACTTTAAGTACAAGGGTATTTATACCCATAAGTTAGGGAAACTTGCTTAAAAAGGGAAAAGACAAAAAGGGCATTTCCTAAGGAAGTAATGTACAAGATACAAAGGGTAAAAATGAATATACAAGGAAAAACAATCATTGGTGCAATAGATTCTACACATGATATTGTATACATAGTGATGCCACATTGGCGAGACTGTTAGAAGATGCAGACAAAAAGTATGGACAGCTTACTTGTCTAAGCAGGGGTGGCTTAGTCAACCCGGAGTCTCTTTATCTTGGCTTCTCGGTAAGGAAGATGTCAAGTCATTAGATGGATTGGGTACGAGTGAGTACTCTTCAATTTGGCACACTATACAAAGATAGACAATCATTCGGCTTGGCATGAAGGGTGACTCAGCAAAGAAGTACTCGGCTTTGGTAGGGGTCGGCTGGAACAGGAGGATTCGTATTGCCAGTCCTTTTAGTCTTCGGACTCAGTAATGAGACAATGGTTCGGTAGCTTAATTCCTATCATTCCCTTCGAGTTGTTTTGGATTTAGGATCAAATTTGAATGGTCTTCATTCAGTTCTCCATCAAGGTGATATGGACTGACGTTGGCAATGTTGAAAGCGTTAGAAACCCTATAATGCTCCAGCAACTCCAATCTGTAAGCGTTGTCATTAATCTTCTAGAAGATTTTGAAAAGTCCTTCAGCTCTTACGAATAATTTGCTCCTCCTTTTGTTCGGGAATCGTTCCTTGCTGAGGTACAGTCATACTAAGTCTCCTAGCTGGAATTGTTTAGTCATCCTACCCTTTGTCTTCTCTTGTATTCTTCTAGCTACTTGGTTGATGTGCCGAGTGACTTTGTCATAAATGTGCTAAAGGGATTGTGCTCTAGCCTTCGCGTTAGGGTCCTATTGCGCGGGTTCAGGTATAGGGGTGTGATCGAGAGGTAACTCGAGATTGAAACCATAGACCACTTCAAAGGGAGTCTGCTTAGTGGTGTCATGTACCGTCTGGTTGTAGGCAAACTCGACTACTAGCAAGTAGGCATTCCAATCAGCCAAGTTCTTTCCCATTATAGCTCGAAGCAGTGATCCCAAAGTACGATTAACCACCTCTATTTGGCCGTCAATTTGGGGTGATAGGAAGTGCTGAATGGTAGTTTGGTCCCCATCTGATGCCATAAGGTCCTCTAGAAGTAGCTCAAGAACTTTAGATCCCTATCAGAGACTACACTTCTTGGCACGCCGTATAATCGTACAATCTCCTACAAGAAAAGGGAAGCAATAGCTGAAGTATCATTAGTTTTTTAGCAAGGCATAAAGTGTACTGTCTTGTTAAACCGATCTAGGACGACCATTGTAGAATCTTTGCCTCAGGTAGTTCGAAAACAAAGTCCATGCTCAATTCAGTCTATAGTTTCATCGGAAATGGTAAAGGCATTACTTGCCCTTGCTCGGCTTGGCACTTAGCCTTCTTGCACACAACACGGCTTTCGACAATTCGAGGCACATCTCTCCTCATTCTTGACCAGTAGAAGTGACCATTCAATAGTTCGAACGTCCTTCTTTCTCTAAAATGTCCGGAGAGTCCCCTACTATGGGCTTCCCTGATCAATAGTTCTTGAAGTGAACAAGTTGTCACGCATAATTTTCTACCTCAAAACAAGTAACCATCCACCACATGATACTTATCCACTATCCTTCCATCAGCACATCGTATGATTATGTGTCCAAAGTGTGGATCCTTAGAATATTGCTCTTTGATACTTACAAACTTAAATGGCTTGGCCTATAGTTCGGTTAAAAGTGCATGTCTCCTTCAAAGATCATCTACAATTACGTTGCTCTTTTCTTGCTTGTATTTAATTACAAAATAGAATCCTTCAAGGAATTCAACCCATCTTACCTGCTGCTTTGACAACTTTATCTGACTTCGGAGGTGCCTTAGAGATTTATGGTTGGTGTAGATGATAAACTCTCTTAATAGTAGACAATGCTACCATACTTGTAGTGCTTGGATTAGCATCAAGAGTTCTTTGTCATATACGGAGTAGTTCAATTGCGGTCTTCTAAGCTTTTTACTGTGGAAGGCAATGGGTTGGCCTTCCTGCATTAGGATAGCACCTATTCCAATGCCTGACGTGTCACATTCCAACTCAAATATTCTTTTAAAGTCAGGTAGAACGAATACCAGGGTAGAGGTCAACTTCTCTTTTATCTCAACAAATCTCTTCTCCTCCTTTTCTCCCCATCAAAAGTCGGTGTTTTTCTTTGTTAGCTTAGTAAGTGGTGTGGTGATGGTGCTGAAATTCTTGATGAATCGTTTATAGAACGAAGCCAGTCCATGGAAACTTCTTACGTTGGCACAAGTAGTAGGGGTCGGCCACTCTACAATTGCTTAGATCTTCTCATCATCTACTCGTAAGCCTCCTCCACTGACTATGTAGCCTAAGAATACCACTTTCTCCTGGTAAAAGCAATACTTTTTGAGATTACCAAATAGTCTCTCGGTATGGACGATATCTAATACTTTTCGGAAATGTTTACAGTGAGTCGGCATGTTAGTACTGTAGACCAATATGTCATCAAAGTACACCACGACACACTTTCCAATCAGATGTCTTAATACGTAGTTCATCAATCACATGAAAGTGCTCGGAGCATTCAACAGGCTAAATGGCATGACCTCCATTCATAGAGTCCATGCCGTGTTTTGAATGCAGCCTTCCATTTATCTCCCGGCCTCATGCAAATTTGATGGTAGCCAGACTTAAGATTAATCTTGTTGAAAATCTTGGCTCCACACAATTCATCTAGCATATCTTCCAACCTCAGGATAGGATACCTATACTTGATAGTAATCTTGTTCACAGTGCGGCTGTCTACATACATTTGTCAGGTTCCATCCTTCTTCAGCACTAGAAGGGTTGGTACAGCACAAGGGATGAGCCTTTCCTTCACATATCCTTTCTCTAGCAACTCATTAACTTGTCGTTGAAACTCAGTAGCCTATTCGGGATTCATCTGATAGACAGGCTTATTCAGCAGTGCGGTGCCAAGTACTAAGTCAATGCAATACTCTATGCCTCGAGTTGAGGGGTAACCCCTCAGGTAATTGTTCTAGGAACTAGTCAGCATACTTGTCCAGCAACTCTTTGATCTCCTAGAGAAGTTTACCTCGCTCCTTCATTTCTAATAATCGTTTGACCAATATGAGGGTTGACTCGTTACCATTGATCACCTCTCGAAGCTCAGCTCTACTAATCACTAAAGCCATCTTCGATCCACAAGCAAGTTTTGTTTATAACTTATTAACTTCTCAAAGTGGCATCAGATTCATCGTAATCTTCCAGTCATCCTTCTCGAAAATATCTGTTCCTGTAACTGTCGTGGATAACTCTACTATCAAACAACTACAGTTTTCATAGCAATATGTAGGAGGCACATATGGGCAATATGTTATAAAGAATCTGGTTTGAACAATTCCCTATAGTGATCAGTAGTATTATTTATCGAGTAACATTTAATGCTCCTTTCTCACTCAATCAGTGCAATTTGTATGGCTTCGGATGTGCAATAGTCGGTAACTTCAGTTTTGAAATAAGATCGACTGGTGCTACATTAGTGTAGCTTCCACTATCTACGATGAGGGTGCACACCTGATCATTCACCTTATAAGTGGTATGGAACAAATTCTTTCTTTTCTCCTCCTCTTGTGAGGGTTCCATATTCATAGTGCGTCGAACAATCATGAATAACTTATCCAAGCCCTCAACAAACACATCTTCCTCAATCAGTTCCTTCTTAGCAGGGACATCCTCCTCTTCGGGTTTCTCATCTGTATTGTTTACTTCTAGCTTTAGGACGTCTCCTTTGATGACCATTGTCCTACGGTTCAGGCACTAAGCAGTCATATGTTCGAACCCTTGACACTTGAAGCACTTGATCTAGTTTGTCTTCTTACTAGACCCTTGCCCCTTCTCATAACTTTGGGTTGGCACTTCACCATTAGGTCAACCTTTCTACTCGACTTGGACATCAATCTTTCGACTCAACTTGGTATTTGATTGAACTCAATGACTTACCTATCCAGGTCAGCTAGTTGACATCTTGGCTGTTAGTCAGCTCCTCCTTTGCCTTTTTACTCGTTGGAATATCCTAACAGCTTCATCCATTGTGTCAAATCGTTGGAGCTCCACAATGTCTCAAACACCCAATAATGAATCATGAAACTGTTTGGGCTAGTGGTTCCTCCACTTCACAATGAATCGTAAGTATATGAAATTCTTGAACATACATGTTAACAATCCGACCTTCTTGTCTTAGCTCCTGAAGTCGAGTGAAAGTATCTTGAAGATAGGTTTTCGGCATAAATTTTTTTATGAGTATTCTCTTCATCTTAGGCCAAGTATTAATCTTTCAATAGCCCTCTTGTCTCCTCATGGCGGCATATCTAAAGAATTTAACAGCAACAATTTTCACTTTCTCGTAATCCCAGTAATGATAATAATAAAAAGCCTGCTCCACCTTCTCTTCCCACTCCAAATATTCATCAGCATTCCCAAATTTGTTAAAGCTTGGAATTTGAAGCTTCATATGGTTAGATGCTCTAAGAGCTTGTACACGCTCTTCTTCGAAATACTCTTCCTCGTCCTCTTTATCAAGCTCTCTTGAGTCTATCCTTCACCTTACTTGTTCACTTACTCCTCCACCTTGAACTAGTCAAACGAGGTTTTGAACTCTAACAGGTTAAGCAGCTTGTAGGGTATTTTGTACTAACTCAATGGGTCGGCAAGCTAGCGCATAAATAGCTCGGGTCAGATCTACTTAGAGGTTAACTACCTTATCAAGTCTCTCGTAAGTGCTTCTCGAGGTTCCTTGAGACTCTCGTCTATGGTGGACAACTCCACTATTGTCATCTCCCATACCAACATTCATACTTAAGTATGTCATTTTCTCTACAGATTCAAAGTTTACACAAACACTTCAGGAAATTAACAATAAACAACACAACACTCAAATGAACACAATAACTTGCTTTGTTTTACATACGTAGAACAAAGTATAACAGAACTTCAAAAACCAACTACAACTCAAACAAAACCTCCGCTTTAATATCAAGATGATGCAAACCGTGACCAAGAACAAACAAGGCCAATCACTGGATAGGTCCGAGTTTGCAAAAAGCTTAAAAGGGTTAATGGGAAAGTACGAAAGGAATGAATAACGAATGAAGAAGTAAGCAAAACCCACGTACAGCTCCAGAGGATATGACGCAATAATGAAACTTCCGAGGATTTATGACACAATTTGTTATGACATACGAATCGGTTTGGTAAGGTTACTCGCCGCCTAGCCTTGCTCAAGGGTTAGGATAAAAGTAATACCGAGAGTAAATAAGCAATGTTTACGCAAGGAAGAAATACTCAAAGTGCATTGATCATGTTCTCTTTCTAGCTTTAAGTATAAGGGTATTTATACCCATAAGTTAGGGCAACTTGCCTAAAAAGGGAAAAGACAAAAAGAGTATTCTCTAACGAAGTAATGTATAAGATACAAATGGTAAAAATGAATATACAAGGAACAATAATCATTGGTACAATAGATTCTATACATGATACTGTACACGTGGCAATGCTACATTAGCGAAGCTGTTAGAAGATGCGGATAAAAAGTATGGATAGCTTACTTATCCAAGCAAGGGTGGCTTAGTCGACCTAGAGTCTCTCTATCTTGGCTTCTTAGCAAGAAAGATGTTGAGTCATTAGATGGCTAGGGCATGAGTGAGAACTCTTCAATTCGACGCACTACAAAAAGATAGACAGTCATTCGGTTTGGCATGAAGGGTGACTCGGAAAGGAAGTACTTGGCTTCGGTAGGGGTCGATTGGAACATGAGGATTCGTCTTGTTGACTTCTAGTCCTTGGGCTTGGTTACGAGTCAATGGTCTAGTAGCCTAATTCCCATTAGGGCTGGGGTTGATTCTAAAGCAACTCATTTTTTAAGGTTGGCCTTGGGTGATTAACTCCTAACAAGTGTCAACTTGGCCTTAGTATTGGCGGGGTTAGTTGCTTCTTAACTTAATGCTTGGCCTAGTGTGTATTACAGAGGCATCGGTTCAGCATGTCAGCTGATCACCTTGGTAGCTTCTTGAATGATGTAGAGAGCGAAGTAGCTCAGCAAGTTAGATTAAGAAATGCATTGCTCTTTAATGCTCAGCTCACCTCAGATAACTCACAAGCTAACTAGGCAAGCCCATAAGTTTGGGAGCATATGATTGGTTCGTGATCCCTATCAAACTTAGTCTAATGTGTTTACTCTTATCGATAGATGAAGGGTGGGGCCTAATGATAATTAAGCTAAAATACTACAGTAAACAATAGGGTAAGACAAATTTAAGAGTTGCTTTCCATTTCTTTTTCTGAATTATACAAAGTACATAGGAGTTCCTATACATGTTGCATGAAATAGGCGTTGAGGTTGTTTGTGTTCTATGTTCTGAGAATGGGCTGCCCATCTAAGGTTTCTAACCTAGAGGCACCATTGCCTACATCCTCTTTAACTCGCATAAGGTCTTCCCAATTAGGGGACAATGTACATTATCCTTCTCGAGATCCGGTGGCTTTGAGCTTTTGGCATATTAGGTCTCCAAGTTGGAAGGCCTTATGACTAACCTTCCTATTGTAGCATTTAGCCACCCGTTGTTAGTATGTAGCCACTTAGGCCTGAACAACATCTCTTACTTCATCAATCATATCCAGGCTTGCTTGAAGGGCCACCTTATTGACACAGGTATCGAAGTTTTAGGTCTTGCTCATTGAGAGCTCCGATTCTATGGGCAATATTGCTTTTAAGTCGAATGCGAGGCAAAAAGAAGCTTTGCCCATAGTTGTCTTATGTGTGGTTTTGTTCCCCTAAAGAAGTATGGGGAGCTGATCCACTTACTGGCTACCTACTCGCTCTACCCTTTTCTTTAAGCTTTCAAGGATTATCTTATTGATGGCCTCTACTTGCTCATTAGTTTGGGGGTGGGCAACAGAAGTGTAATGGGGCTGGATGTAGTGCTTGTTGCAAAATCCTAAAATTGCATACTATCAAATTGTTTGCTGTTGTTTGTGATGAAGGCATATGGGACCCTAAATCTAAAGATGATGCTTGTTAGGACGAAACCTTTTGTTGCTCTTAAGGTGATGCTGGCAATTGCTTGTGCTTCCACCATTTGGCAAAGTAGTATATGACCAATAAAATGAATTAATGCCTTTTGGATGCTCCCGGGAGAGGTCTAAGAACCTTGAGTCCCCATTGTGTGAAGGGCCATAGGCTAGTCATGGGGTAAAGCTCTGAATTGGGTATAAGATTGATGGGCATGTGCTTTTAGCAGATGTGATATTGTCGTACCAAGGTTTATGTGTCCTCTTTTATGGTTGGCTAGTAGTACCTAAGGTGGAGAGCTTGGACATATAAGGCTTGGGCTTAGATATGGTTGCTGTAAATGCTTACATGTAGCTCTTTTACGGCGTAGAGGCCTTCTTCGTTGTTCAAAAAATGAAGAAGGGGTAAGCTATGACTATATCGATTGAGGACATCATCTATACTAGTATAGTTGGCTACACTGTAGGCAAGCCTTTTAACATCGGTCTTCTCCTAAGGTAAGGCACTGGTTTTTAGGTAGTTAATGATAAGGTCCATTTATGATGGTATGGTAAATGTGGGGTTGATCTCGAGGGTCTATTGAGGGAGCTCATCAACAGTTTACTGTGGCACAAATTGGAAGAAGACCTGCTTATCAGCCTCTTACGGTGGTGGTATAGTTGTGGATGTGAACTTGGAGAGGCAATCTGTTTTAGAGTTTTTTGCTTGCAAGATTTTAGTGATGTTCTAGTGTAGACACCTCATTTTTGTCATTTTTGTTTTATTTTAGTTGAGTCAGGTTGAGAAATAAAAAATAAAAAAAGATAATAATAATAATAATAAATAATGAAAATTAAAAGAAAAAAGGAAAAGAATAATAAAATAATAAAAAAGAGAGAGTCAAATCAAGTTGTATCGAGTTGAGTTTAGTCATATCGAGTCGTATCGAGATATCGAATCAAGTCAAGTCTAGTCATATCGAGTCAAGTCTAGTCGTATCGAGTCAAGTTTAGTCGTATCGAGTCGAGTTAAGACGAGTTAAATCATATCGAGCTAAATCACGTCGAGTTATTAGATAACGATGTGTGTTTAATTTAATAAATTTTAAGTTGTTAGAGAATTGGGCTTTCTTAAAATAATTTTGGCCTAATTTGATTTAAAGTAGCTTTTTATCTAATTTATATTGAGCTAAAATAGATTAAGGATTTGTTAAATAAATTATTGGGCTAAATCAAATTAGATTGGATCGGATCAGATCAGACCCTAAAAATAGAAAGCTTAAATTAAGTAAAGGTTTTTAAAAGTTTGGTCAAATCTTTATAAATACGAGAGATACGATTGAGAGTTTATAAATAGTAAGTCAACAAGTGACGATTAACACGTTTTTCTTAATTACACAATTTACAACATAATCCCTAAACATAATTCGCTCCCTATTATGATTTCAATTCACATTCGCACTCTACAAACACCTAATCGAAGTCTAACTCCACATCCCCTATCCTTCAATCGAAACCCCTTGCCATGTTCACACTTGAACCTACATCCAGAAACACTTTATGATGCCACAATTCTATGCCCCGACTAATCACCTGACACATTCCACACAGCCAAAATCACAATTACGTCTCATGCACATCCACTTGCACGTTGTACGTACACAAGCCACATTCCCCCCTTTCAACTAAACATCCCTATGCTCAATCCTGACCAAAGACTACACACCAAACACCCTCCAAACTACATGATAGGCCCTCAACACTCCTTCGCCTAAGCACTTGTGCATAAGTCCGTGCAACAGCCCCTATCTCCTAAACATAATTAGCATTGCCAACACAATTGCACACCCCACTACCGACAGTTGACAGCAATACAAACACAATACAGCAGCCAACGTCCCCTTCGAAGCACACAGTTGTATGAACGTCTACAACAATTGACACAATACGCCAATCCACAACACTCGTTGCTTAACTAGATGTCCACTACACACCAACACTTTACACAATTGCATGTCCCCTAATTTGCTAAGCACAGCTACAATCACATGACTTTGAAGTCCAAATCTGCAGGAATAGCTATATGCTACTCCACGAGTACATGCCATGCACAAGCACGAACACGATACCTTGATGATCACAACACAATCGGTACAATCACGCGTGACTCAATGCGTAGGTAAAAATTATTATTATTATTAGTTATTTATTTGTTTTATTAGTTAATTCAATTATTTTACTAACTTATTTTTTTAGTGCAAGTTTTTTTGTTATTTTCATAATGCTTGTTTTTTTTAGATAATCCCAATTTTTAATAAAACTTAGTTAAATTGCGTTTTATTAATATAACTGCATTTTTGAAAAATAAGTGTTTTTATAGGAATCATATTTTCGAAGAAGATACGTATTTTGCATTTAGACGTATCTTAACATATCCCATAGTTGAGATTTAGAAAAAAATATGTATCTAGATCATATCTTACGGCCGAGATTTAGAAATGATACGTTTGAAGATGCGTATCCAAATTGTATATTAACGGATCTTATAGTTGAGATTTAAAGAAGATACGAATCTTCTAATTGAGATTTAGAAAAGATACGTATCTAAATCGTATTTCAGTAGATCTTACATGTAGGTTTTAGAAAAGATATCTTTTGACATGAAGTGATATTTGTAAATAAATAAAAAAAATCGTAATTGGAGTTTTTCAAAAAGATTTAGTTAATTATGGTTTTCTATAATTAGTGAAATTAGATTTTTTAGGTTTTTTCTTAAAATAAATAAATTGGTAAATAAATGTATATGTAGCTTAATTTTTTAAAAAATAAAAGAAATTCACCTACTAAATATTTTATAAAATAGAACTACGTTGGTTTGATCACGACTAGCGGGTATGTAGATACCTTCGAGGCAACCGTATAAAAAATAAAGGAAAAACTTTTTTACTTTTTCTTAGAAATTCGTAATAAAAAATAATAAAAAAATTACTTTAGTCATCTTTTGCATATTTGTACATATTTTAGTATTTTTTTAGAAAAAATATAAAAATAAAGCCCATTAATTAATTTTTTTTATTTTTCCATGATGATTTAGTTTTAATAGGTTAGTCCCCAAACTTAATTTTTCTAGTTATTTTTTGAAAAATTATTTTTTTAAGAAAATACATTAATCAGTAGCCAAATTAGGGTTTTCTCATCTAAAAACCTTAATTTCATTTTTTACTAGTTCAATTGGTCGGTGACTCCAATTTTTTTAACTTTTTTTTTCAAAACATTTTTTTAAGAAAATTGTTTCCTTAATTTTATGTTGAATAATTTATATTAAGTGGGTTAGGCTTAATATGGGTTATATTAAGGAAAATGAAATAGAGCTTGACAAAATTAACGACTCTATTAGGGATGTCTGGTGGGCTAGCTATGTAAAAATTAAAAAATTAATTGATGGGCTTTTGTATTATTTTTCTTTTATTATATTATAGTTGTACTAACTGGTTTTTAATGATGTAGGCCTTAAGAAAAAAAAACCTAGCACAATGGGCTTATAATGGAGATTTGGGAGGTTTTATTTATTAATAAACACTTGCATGCTTAGATGTGGTTGGACTTGGACTACCTTAAGAACTTAGGATGGGTCGCTATTGTATAACCCTCAAGTCGCTGGAGTCTTTACCCCCACCTAGCGGTGATAGGCAAGCCCACTTAGACTTTAATGTAACTTACTAGGTTTTTATCCAAAAATCCTTAAAGCTATAGAGCTTCAGACCTGTAAACCCTTCTCTCCCGCATCATTCTTTTTGAAAAAGGGGTAGTCATTTTTTAAATTATAGGAAAAGCCTAATAAATTCGTGGTTGGTTCAGCGCTCTTTATCAAAATAGGGAGAAATTTAAAAATTGCTACCTTTATGTATAAGTGTTAGTGAGTTTCATTGTTTTTTTTTTTAATTTTATTTTGGATTCACTTATATATAAGGGTAGTCTTTAATTGTGGGTTATAATAATCTATTCTTATAGTTTATTAATGACCGACCTCATTACATGGCACATGTGTGTACCTTATTGCATCGCATCTATTGTATATGCCATCTTTTGTAACATATACGAGTCTTGTAGATTTTGTTTTATTTCATGAGTAATAAGCACAAAATCATTAATATTCTCCCTGTACCATAATGTACTAACGTTAAAAAAAAAACTTCAATATTAACTTGTAAATTTTTTTTTAGGTATGTAATTATGGAAATTAACTACGATAAAGATTATTACAGAACTGTCATTTTTTTAAAGGCTTTCCAACAAATTTTTTTTAAAAGGAAATTTTAAAAAGATATTTTATGATAAAAAACCAGTTTCATGATAATTTTCTTTACTTAGTCGATTTCTATCGTAATGCCCCACATGCACCGTATTGTTAGGAACTAACAAAATATAAAAAAAAAATCAAAAAAATAAAAAAGATTTAACCATTAGATTCTCATTGTAAAGTATTTCCCATCTCAAAGTCATCAATCTTATAAATGTTTACGTTCTCGTTCTTCATGGTCATAGTCTTGATAGAGCTTTCTCTATAACTCGTCACTCTTATGTCATCTTTTAGTAAGTTTCTCATTGTAAAATAATTTCCACTTATCTATATTACTCTTATGTCATCTTATGTCCTTGGTTGTCAATCCAAATGTTTCTAATTTTTTTTTTATTTAGATTTTTCGATGTTAGTATTAAGCTTCTGTAACATAAAATCAACATTAATTTTTTTTAATAAAAGTTTCCAAAAAAAAAAAAAAGAATGGTTTTCAAAATTAAAAACTTGAATTTTTTTTTTTTAAAAGGGACTGTAGTGTTGCTAATAAGAAGGGATTTTTACAGGATTTGAAATATTGCCTTTTAAAATGATTTAACCCAACTTGAAGCTCATAATTGCTTGTTTTCAAAATCAAGATGTCTAAAGCTCTTGAATGGGGAATAACTACAGTAGAAGGGATTTTGAGCACGCATGTGAAGTAAGTTGAGACCATAGCCCATACTTAAGCCCAAGGGCCTATTTGATGCATCATCTTAAGTAGACGAGTTTAAAGAGTTGCAGGTTCATGAGCTTACTATCAACATGATATAAAGTAATGAAAAGTTATCAAAAATAGATTTAAATGGTCAAGCCCAGGGAGCATGTCACTACTAAGATCTAAAAAACAGGGTTGCAACCCTAGAAGAAAAGTTAACAAAGATAAAGGAAAGACTCATGGGTACAGAAAAGGCAATAAGTTATGTACTCAAGCAACTTTAAAACTTAGATCCTATTATGAGTAAGACATCATAGCCTAAGCATGGGGATGATTTAGCGAAAGAGAAGTTAGGATTGAATGTGCCAATTGGGAAAGCCTAAAATCAAGAGAAGTTCGCCCTAACAAGAGGAGGTGACTTACATAATTCAAGATTCCAATGGCCAAAGTGTTTAAGCAACTGGGAGATGTAGAATTGCTAGCATGTGAAAACCCAATAAAGAAATACAAGCTAAGGGATCATGACCCCAACAATTGGTATGAATATCATATGGGCCAAGTGGGGCATATCATAGAAGATTACTGGAAATTGAAGCATAAGGTGAAAGATTTGATTAATGCCAAGGTTATCCAACCAAATTTTCTAGAGACTGATGGATCTATGAGCAATGGTATCCCTAACTTAGGAGCATTAAACAGACAAACTCCAACATCGGGTATTGGGGGTTTATTATTACCATTTGACTAGGTAGCTTACTGTAAACTCCTAAATTTTTCGACCTAACATTTAAAGTAGACTTAAGTGTGTTAGATATTCCTAAGAGTTAACAAAGTTAGTCAGAGTGAAAAACCTTAAAATAACTAATCAATCGCATATAAATTTTTTTTTATCCTAAACGTATGTAAACACTAAAGATTTCATTCGAAAGTGATAAAAACCCTAAAACTATAACTTTAAGGATATAAAAGCACTAATTCACCATAATTTACCCTAAAACCCTAATTGATAATATAACCTTAATATTATACTAAATCATTAGTAAAAGATTAAAAATAACTTTCAATCATTCATAAACACTTATAATACTAAAGTAATCCTTTAGAAATTAAGATATTGCATCATAGATCAAATTAATCTTCTAAGTATATAACTAGTTTAGTAATATATAGAGTTAAAAGTTTAGTTGATGCTTATGTTACATGTAGTAAGTATTAATACTCTAAATGACACTTTTCATGATAATTACATTAAGTGGCCTACCCAATGGTTTGTATAGGATATAAATCCCTAAAGGAAGATCTCATTACCTATTTTTACTAATCAATTCACCAAACTTCTCATTTTCTTTCATTTCCTTAATTTTCTTCCTAATTTTTCTTAATCACTTCATTATGTACACTTAGATTACATGTAATTTAGAAATGTTGACCAAGTCAAAGGTTGACTAAGTCAATATATTGCAAAGTCAACATATATGTCATTATCACACTAGAATCTTCTCTTTCTTTCTATTGGTTTTTTTTCATTTCTTTTAGATTTTTTTCCCCTTTTCCTTCCTTTATTGCCTTCCACTCTTGTCCCACCATAGACCCCACTTGTCTTCATTCCTTTAAAACACAAAACAACACAAACACAACTCTTTTTCAATTTCCAAACCGTAAGCTTTCTCCTCTTCAACTTTTCCAATTTTACTTTCATAACTCTATCTACCAACATAAAGCAATAGCACATATATACTAGCTTTCCTTTTCATATTACAAGTAAGAGAAAGGTATGTTATTATATAATTTCTTATCTTATTTAGTAGTTAGATGTATAGGTTAGGTTAGTGTAGGAAGTTTATGTGTTATGTACATATATGTTGTTGAAGGAATAAAGTTCCAATTTTTATGCTTAGAAGTGTAGGAATCTTTAGATAATTAGAAAAACAACACATGTACATATGCTTAAGTATGTATATATAAGAGTACACATGGTAAATACATGTAAAAAGACCCTTGTACATAAGTATCCATTATGTACATAATAAAAAAAGAGGTATATACTAACTATACATACATGTAGAAAGACCCTTGTACATAAGCTTCCTAAATACGAAATTTGGGAAGCTTTCTTAAGAGGGAACATTAGGCATTCAAAAATACATATAAAAATACGTATATCATCGTATGTGTATATGGGTATGTATATTAGTAGACGTATAAGTACATAATTGTACATACTAGTATGTTAGAAGTATAAGTATATAAATAACATATGTATAAAGTGTATGAACACATAAGGATAAGAGTACATATATAATGGATAATGATGTAAGTAATGACATAATTAAATAATGATGTAAGTAATGACATAATCAAATGATGACATAAGCGATGACATAAGTAATTGATGACATAAGCGATGACATAAGCCTTTAAGATAATAAACCATAAGATCATTTAAGTGTAAGAATTAATGGCTAACGAAACCATTAACTACTAAAATAAAACATAAAACTAGCTAATAAGAAAAATTAAGCTTCAATAGTTAGAATTTTAATAAATTTAGTCTATATCATAAAACACGGGTTTTAAAGTCTAAAACGAACATCATTGTGTGAATATATGTCCTAAAACAATGAAAAATTACTATAAATTTGTAAATATTAGAAATGGAATGAAAAAGTTACATACAATTAGTGATAAAGTCTAATTGGATAAAAATTAATATTAATTTAGGTTGAATTAGGTAAGATAGATATCAGGTGATCTCGACGCGGGCGAGGATCTCCCGATTGATTATTACGACTAGAGCGAGTCGTTATGGCCGAGTGAGTATTTACCTTATAATTCCATACTTATATGTGATTGCAGATAGAGGACTTAAATGATATTGTTAATTGATTGTTATGTGGGGTCGAGAATTGCTTGTGTATATTATTATGTGTTGAATTGTGAATTTACCTTAAGTACAAATAATACTTTGTTGTTGCATGGTAGTATAGATAATGATTGTGGATAGTATTGGATGGTCACATCATAAATGAACTTAACTATACTTGGCTCATAAGAAAAAACTGGTATATGCATTACATAGACATAATCCCAACCGTCACATTACACGGAGGTAGAGAGAGGCCATTTAAGGGTTGATATTATAAATTTATTGGTTATGTACGGTGCACTCATATAAAATGACCTTACCCTGGCCCACGGGAATATTAAGCGTTTGAGGTACCAACCACCTGGCTAAGGGTTGAGTCTAGAGGCCTCTGTTTAGGGGTGAGTGTGGACTGTGGGAGCCCACTTATGATTATACTAGAACTTGGTTTTATGAAAATAAAGGACTTGTTTGATTTAAGTGCGGAATGTGGAGTTTCGTAGCAAACTAAGTTCTAATATAATACCCAGATCTGATTGATGCCATGTATACTCCAATCCTGACTTCGGAGGGCGTTAAATCTAAGTTACGTATATGGACTAGTTAACTATATATATTGTTTGTCATTCTATTTGTTTATTGATAACTCTAATTTTAAACATATTTCATATGGTGATTTTATGGTACTTCCCTTATATTTTTGGTTTTCTTTAAAAAAATTGATACTTAATTGAGTAAAATGTTGATTTCAAGGTTTAAACGTGTTCTAGGCTCAAAAATGAAGAAAAGGAATCAAGTTTCACTCAATTCCGAGTTCAAACGAAGAAGTTATGAAGTTTTGAAGTTGTGCAGAAAATTTTCCTTAGTACAGAAAGTTACACGACCTGGGGACACAGCCATGTCCCAGGCCGTATCTGGTGACGAAAATAGAATCCGTATAATATACATATAAAAGGATATCTTAGGGTTTAAAAGAGGGAGAGAAATTACAGAAACGGAGAGACACAAGAGATGAGAGGAGACTTGAGGAGAACATCAATCAAGAAGCGAGAACAACATTGATTTCAAGATTAGAGAGATTGTTCATCAAATCAAGAGGGGTTTTTCATGCTTTATTTTACGTTTTTGATGAAACTCGTTTTTAGATTCGTTATGATAGCTTAGAATTCAAGTATTTAGGATTATGGAACCTAGGGTTTTATGTAACCTAGGGTTTTATGTAACCCTTGAATTGAATTATAATTTCAATAAAGTTTCTATCTTTTCTTGATTCAATTATGTTGTTTAATTGTTGATTGATAATTCTAGAGTGTCAATATATGATATTATGCATGCTGATTGAGAAATTGCATGTGTAATTAGATCTTAGCATAATTAGAGAGAATTACATGTGTACTTAGAGATAAGATACATGTTTCTTCCGGAAAGTTAATTGTTTATGTGGGAATTCATTATACATTAATGCAATTCTAAGTTATATTACTAAGTGAAGAGATTCCGATAAATAATTTAGGATTAGGGTTAATATACTTGAGAAAGATATTAGCTTTAATTGTGAATCCCTCCGGTCAAGAATAATAGAAACTGAATTGAATATATTTTAAAAAGGTTACATGTTAAACACTAGGGGAAATAATTCCTAAATACATTATTGCATACTTGAAGTCGTTCATAGTTTATTGCTTTCTAATTTACTTAATCAACTCTCATAATTAGTTTAGATGGTTAATTTCAGTATTTTTAATTCATTCAACTCGACACAATTTTCCGGTTAGATAATAAAGCTAAGGTTAATATTAGTACTCAAAATCTCTGAGGGATTGACTCGGACTCACATCCGCTATATTAAAATTGATAGGTGCACTTGCCTGATATCATTTATTCATTCATATGTGTAAATATAATGTATTTATAACTTGCTTGTGGTGTGGCTGAGGGTTTTGCTCACTAAGTTTAGGTTTACATCCCCTTAGACTTTTGCTTCAGGATGTCTTATTTGTTGAGGCTAGCCGGGAGATGCCACAGGTTAGCTTGGGGACCTAAGTAAGAGCGAGCCATCCAGTGTGTTGAGAAAACTAATTATGTAGACTTTTACTTATGTACTTTTGTTTTATTAGTAATATAGCCCTAGATGTACTAAATTACTACTTACTATAAACTTTGTAGTTTAAATTTTATATAAATATGTTTGTGTGATGATATCCTATGGATCTGAATGTTCTTGGGAAGCTAGTGGTTGTAGAGCCTTGTTTATTATATGAAGAGTTCATAATAGAAGGGGTAACCAATCGGGGGTTCTTCATACAGTATACGGTATCTACTATGACTAGACTGTGCTCGGTTCATAACACTTACCATTTGAAGCAGTTAGGTATATCTAAAAAAAAAAAAAAATCAATTCAACTAAATGGGCCAAGTTCGAAGAAGTGACAAAAATAGGGGCAAGAACTAGAAAAGAATTTTAGTTCTTGCATTTTAAAGAATAATCTTTCATTTTTGAGTTTGTAACGGACATAAGTTATTGAATGAAGTAGTTTTCATGTGCATTTTTTTCTTTGTATGTTAGGAAGCAAGTTCGACAAGGGCATGTCACTGACCCTTCATTAATGAAATACTTCGTGTAAGACTTGGGGCAAGTGAAAATGGATAAATTTGAACTTAGAACTTAAAATTTTCTACCTAAGGGAATAGTAACACATTACTTGAAAGGTTTAGGATGAAAAGAGGTAAACCTTGTCTAAAACACTAACCCTAAACACACATGAGAGTTAAGCGACACAATGTGAGTATTGGGCTCATTCCTTAAAGGAGGTCTATTTTGAATTTCGTACACATGTCAAAACAATATTAGGCATTCATTTCATTACCCTAAACATAGTTATCTCTTGCAAACTCATTTAAGCCTTTTAAGGGATTTTTTTTAAAATTAACCCTACCAAGAACCACCCCATACTGGGGTAGTCAGGAGGTTAGGGTTATCAATTTGGAGAAAAAGGAGTAGACTAATATGTGCTTGCCTTAATTGTGCCAATTCATGAGCAAATATTGTCATAGGTAATTTGATTTCTTTAGGATGAAGAAAAGTTTCAGACTATATACACCTCATTCAAGCTTATACACTTATTTAAACACCTCAAGCCTATGAACTTTTCCTAAACACTCCAAAGCCATATACACTTCTTCCTAACCTATACTCTTTGAACCATGGTTTTAAGGCTTCGAATCCCATCAAACAAAAACTCAACAAGGGAAGGCGACTGCCTTGACCAAAAAGAGAGAGAGAGAGAGAGAGAAGAAAGAGAAGAGAAAAGAGAAAAAGAAAGAAAAAAAAAAACAAGTGTAAAAAAAAAAAAGATTGAAAATATTAGCAATGAGGTCACCTTCAAAGCTAAGCGAAATCGCCAAAAGTCTAAACTTGTGATGGTAACCAAAGGCCAAATGCTTTAAATTCCCAAGCTCAAAAGCAAAGCCCTTATTTTATGATCCCACCCACTATACCACCCTTGATAAAACTCTTTTAGCTAAAGAAATAGACTTATCTTAAGTGAAACTTACTTATGAAACCAGGGCAAGCCTATGTTTAGTTTCTCTTAGGTTCTTGGCTTGTAAACCCGAGATGGATTGTATATGATTTCCTCAAATTTGGCCAAAGCACATTGCTATCCAATTACTTAAACTATTGACCAAAAACCTTACATTGCACACTCGAAAAAGACCCGATTGATTGACTAAAGTATACCATTTACAAGATAAACTACAATTTTTAGAATTGGTGTCGAGAGTGAAAACAGACTTGTGAGAGTGTAAGGAAGTCCACTTGGACCGAACATTTCAAGTAATGATATCTATCCCCTTAGTGGAAAATTAAATAATAGTTGGGCGCTTTCTCAAGAATATGAATGGACTTAACCTTAGGTTTGAAATCAGTATTTCCAACATGTTTAGAAATCATTAATTTTACTCTAATAAATAAGACTGAAAGAATGAGTGATCAATGGGTAAGGGGCAAGCTAACCCCTTATTTGTGATCTTTAGAGTTTTTGTAGCTTTCTTACTTGATAGCAACACAACTTTCCATAAAAGAGTTTTTTTGAATTTCTCGAGAAAAGAAGAAAAAGAAAAAAGGAAAAAGGAAAAAAGTTTTCAAAAGAGAAACGGAGCCTTTTTCAAAAAATTGTCAAGAGAGATTTCTTAAAAAGAAAAAAAGTTAAATTTTCAAAGAATTATCAAAATCCCTTAAACTTAAGTCTTAAATCATTTTATCAAAACTCATCAAAGTCTTTGAAATTCTTGGATCGCTTACTCTTTAGTGCACTGTCCATTTCATATTGTAATTTAGGATTGCTATTTTATCTTAGTTGGATCGCTTACTTAAAGGAGCGCCATCCAATCTTTTAAAAGATCGCCTGCTCATGAGAGTGCTGTCTCATTTATCTTTAATAGAATGTCATCTTATCTTGTCTTCGAAAGATCTATCCTTTCGAGCAAAATAAGAAATCTTAAAGAGATCTATCCTCTTCAAATTATTCACCAAATCAAGAGAAATCTCGAAGAGATCTATCTTTTTCAGATTATTCACCAAATCAAGAGAAATCTCAAAGGGATCTATATTATTCATCAAAACAAAACAAAACAAAACAAAACAAAACAAAACAAAACAAGAATCTTAAAGAGATCTATCCTCTTCTGAACATCCACTAAACGAATCAAGAATTTCGAAGGAAATTCGTAATAAAAAACGAATCAAGATCTATCCTTTTTCTTAGAAATTCGTAATAAAAAATAATAAAAAATCACTTTAGTTATCTTTTGCATATTTATACATATCTTAGTATTTTTTTTAGAAAAATATAAAAATAAAGCCCATTAATTAATTTTTTTTATTTTTCCATAATGACTTAGTTTTAATAGGTCAGCCCTTGAACTTAATTTTTCTGGTTATTTTTTAAAAAATTATTTTTTTTTAGAAAATACATTGATCAGTAGCTAAATTAGGGTTTTCTCACTTAGAAACCTTAATTTCATTTTTTACTAGTTCAATTGGTTGGTGACTCCAATTTTTTAAATATTTTTTTTTTCAAAACATTTTTTTAAGAAAAATGTTTCCTTAATTTTATGTCGGGTAATTTATATTAAACGGACTAGACTTAATACGATATGGATTAAATTAAGAAAAACGAAATAGAGCTTGACATCTAGGAGGTCAAATTGGAAACGAGGTCCCAAATCGTCTAAAGGTACTTTATCATTGTCTCCCCTTTCATCTCATACTTCCCATTCGCTTGTTGCACTATAAGCACAAAGTCTAAGTAGACGTTAATCTTCTTGATACCAACATTTATCACAATTTTTAGTCTTACAATGAGGGGTTTGTACTCGGTCTCATTGTTGCTTGTAAGAAATCTAAACCTACATACATACAAGACTTTGGTACTGTAAGGGCCTTGCGGGACTATTCCTACTCTACTCTCCACTCGAATGGAGGATCCATCAACAAGGCGAGTTTATACGAGTATGTTGATGTTGTTTGGGTATTTCCTTCTCTCTGGTGTACTTAGTGACAAAGTTCGCGAGAACTTGTGCCTTAATGGCTTATCGTGGGCAAAATTAGACACCATGAGCACTTAGCTCCAAGGAGTACTTAACCATTCGGTCTCATGCATTTGGCTTCTACAAAAGTGTGCGGAGTGGTCGATGAAGATGATAATAGGGTGTGCCTAGAAATAAGGTCTAAGCTTTTGGGTGGCAATGGCTACTATGAAGGAAAACCTCTTGACTTGGGGGTATTTGACCTTTCGGCCTTATAAGATATGGTTGATATAATGGATTGGTTTGTGCTCATGTCCATAAGTTCGAACGAGTACTGGGGAAATGATTCGGTCATTGATGGTGAAGTATAGGTAAAGCTCTTCACTGGGAACTGGCTTAGAGAGCACAGGTGAGTTCTCAAGGAATTTCTTCAGTTTGTCA
Organism: Lumnitzera littorea; assembly: GCA_024138015.1. Taxonomy (NCBI): domain Eukaryota; kingdom Viridiplantae; phylum Streptophyta; class Magnoliopsida; order Myrtales; family Combretaceae; genus Lumnitzera; species Lumnitzera littorea. The sequence continues at coordinate 14,035,455 of JAMXBB010000010.1, read as the reverse complement.
AAGATGGTTTTACACTCATCAATCCATTTAAATTTCGATGGGTTCCTCAACAACTTAAAGAAATCGGAATACTTGTTGGTGCTTCATGAGAGAAATAAATTAAGTGTGGCAATCTTGCTCATGAGATGTTGGACATCTTTGATTTTTTATGGGGCCTTCATGTCCCTGTTTGCTTAGATTTTTTCAAAGTTGGCTTCAATGTTGCACTTTGTGACCATGTACCTAAGGAACTTACCGAATCCTATGACAAAGACACACTTCAAGGATTCAACTTCATTTAGTACTTAATACAGGTCTTGCATAGATCTGCAAAGTGGTTAGTTTTGTTCTTGCTCTTGATGATCATATTGTCAACATATACTTTGACGTTTTTGCCAAGCTATGGTTTGAAAACCGCTTTCACCAACCGTTGGTATGTTGCCTCAGCATTCTTGAGGCTGAAAGGCATGACTTTGTAATAGTAAGTTCTGAAGTCGGTGATGAAAGAAGTATGAACTTGGTCTTCAAGGGCCATGCAAATCTAATTATAGCTAGAGTAAGCGTCCATGAAACTAAGTATGGCATGGCTTAAGGTAGAATCGATGAGTTGGTCAATTCAAGGGAGAGGAAAGCAATCTTTTGGATAAGCTTTGTTGAGGTCAGTGTAGTCAACACATATTTGCCACTTACCGGTTGATTTCTTTATAGGGACTACGTTGGTGAGCCAAGTCACTCTTCTAATGAACCCAGCCTGTAGGAGTTTTTGCATCTCTTGCTCTATAAGGGCTTGCTGCTCAAGTACGAAGTGTCATTGCTTCTACTTCGTGAGTCGAATGCATGGGTCAACCCTTAGATGGTGGGTAGCTTCTGGAATGTTGATTATTTTAGCCATTCGTAGGAACATTGTGAAGACATTTGAGTTGATGTAGAGGAAAGCCATAATGTTGTCTTTTTCTTCTAGGGATAAGGAAGTCCTTATTTGAGTGATCTGGTCAGGGTGATCGCTATACTAGATGACCTCAGTCTCTTCCGTTGGCTCCCCTTTAGGTGCTTGTCAATATGCATGATCTTATCATGTGAGATGTTGTTGAGGTAGAGTGTTCGGGATAGCTTTTGGTCTCCTCATGTGATCATAACTTTTGAGGGTATTGAGAATTTCATCATGAGACATCTTTGGCTGATGCACATGTCAAATTTATTGAGGTTGAGACATCCAAGGATAGCACTATAAGGATATTAGTGGTTGATAACTACAAAATCAATTAGCCATGAGGCGATGTGCTTGTCATTACCCATCCTGATAGGTAGCATGATCAAGCCTTTAGTTGGAATTGTCTTCCCTCCAAATCCAATGAGGCTCTACTTGTATAGCTAGAGTTCTTTGTCTAGTTTGTCTTTCATTTACTCGTAGGATGAGTTGAAGAGAATATCATCCAAGTTGCCATTATTGACGAATGTTTTGAGGACATCCAAGTACCTAATCTCTACATTTATGACCAAAAGATTAGTGTAAAGGTACTTGATGCCCTCCTTATCGTTGTTGGTGAGGGAGAAAGTTGTGTATATTCTCAATTTCTTAGATTAGATTAAGAGTACCTTATGCTAGGGTTGGATAAAGTGGTCATCATCTAATAGTCCTAGTCTACCTATTATTGTTTATACCTATCCTCATCTGCCCTTACGATCTGTATCATTCGGCGAGTGATCTTGTTGCAACTGTTGTGGTTCTTCAGTATAGCGTTACTGAGCTGGGCGAGCTTAGTTTTGTTTGTCAGCAACGAAGCGATTGATGCAGCCTTTACAAACAAAGCCTTTAACCATGTTCTTTAGGTGCTTACATTCATTAGTGTTGTGGTTGTAGGTAACGTAGTAGTCACAAAATTTGCCTTAAGTAAGAGCTTTAGCTGTCTCTTTAATATTTGGGGTACAAGATAGTCGTTTGCAGACTTCATAGAAGACTTGTCTTGAGGGGCGATTAAGTGGGGTATAAGTAAGGTAGTCGATGAACTTTTGTTTCTGCTTGTCCTATTGTTCCTTGGAGGATGAAAGGTGATCCTTGTCAGGACCATGGCGATCTTTACAAAAGTGTTATAGTGCATAGCCTTGAAGAGTTTGCTATTAGGGTTTAGACCGTAGATGATGGCCTGGAGAGTTGCCCTGGATTCAATTTTAGGGATGAGAAGCTTAGCTCGATTAAAATGCTTGAGGTAGGCTCATAGGGTTTCGTTCAAGCATTGGTGCATGTTGTATAGTATGGATGAGTCTCGATACAATATCTTGTTGCTAAGGAAGTCTTGCTAAAAATGAGTAGCGAAGTCATGGAAGGAGTGAATGGAACCACTCGGGAGCTAGTTGAACCATATTGTAGTTGCTTTAGCAAGTGTGCTTAGGAATGCCTTGCACAAGATGGAGTCAAAGAAGTTGTACAGGCTCATCATTGTGTGCAAAATTTACTAGGTGGTCACCTGGATTGCTCATTCCATTATATATGTTTAGGTGAGGGAATTGTATACCTTATGGCAAAGTTTCTTCCAAAATTACTAAGATGAATGGGCTCTTGCTCACTACTATACCTAACTATCAAGTAGAGGACTTAAGACATTTCTAATCTTAAAGGTTGGAGATATGCCAGAAGTGTTAGTCGAGTTCTTGGATATTCATGTCATCTAAGTGCTTTGGTGAGTGCCCAAGGGAAATGTCCCTCCGTATCTTACTCATGCCTGATTGTGTACCTTGGTGGTGCACCTTATTGCAATTGGTATTCAATTGATCGTGTAGATTGTGCAATCGAAGCTGTTCGATCTAAACACAGTTGCATAGGTATATGGGGTCTAATAATGGTGTGGGTGAACGCTTAAGGCACCTATTGGTTTAACTAAGAGAACTCGTAGCTGTATCTTTGAGGTTAACCCAATCGTCGAGGTGGGCTTTTCCCTTAAGTTTTTATGTTGTCGCCAATTGTTGTCGTAAACTAGCATTAACTTGGAGGACTTTCTTAGTAGTTTCCATTAATTCATGGAACATTGCTTTCATTTGTTTCATCTCCGAAGGTTGTAACTCCATCAGTGGTAGTAGTGGGTTTGTTGCGGATTGATCATCAATGCTAGGGAGTGTTGGACGAGGGTAGGTGTTCTTACCCCTAACCGTTGAGAATGAGTTTTCCTAAAACAGTGGGTGCAAAATGGCTATGGTAAATATCATGAGTATAACTCCTATGTAAACTCTCGATATCCAACAATTATGTACAATGATGGACCTGTAAAAAGCGCCCTGTAGTGTAACCAGTGAAGGCCCTCTAACTTTCAAGTCAGTAGGGGGAGTATTAAGGTTTTGGTGAATGAGAGAGTTTCCTAGAGTGTCTAAAAGATTCCTTACCTGATGGCCTTAATCTTATTTATAGGTTAAGGAATCTAACCCACTTTGATACATGGCATAAGGGGATTGGTTGGTGCAAAATCCGAGGAGGTGGCTACTTGAAGACTCTTTTATCTAGTAACATTAGCCACTATATAAATCAAATAGTAGACTAAAGAATTAGTTCAATGCTATACTATAATGTTAAGTTTGGACTTTGGTGCATAGGAATGATCTAGAATGAAATGAATTGGAATGAAATAAGTCTAAACAAATAAGTAGGAACTATTTAATTTCTTTTCTTTTATTTTCCACTTATTTTAACACTCCTTCATATTGCCAAACATACCATTCATATCCAATGAAAAAGGTAATAAGAATATCTCCGATAACACAACGACCGGATAGAGTAAACGAAAATATAGATCAAGTAAAAATGAAACTCCTACAAAACGCCCTTAGCTCATATTGTCAAGTTGGATCATCAACAAGGTTCCAAAGAATTGATTCCAAACAACATTTCTAGCATTTACTGTAGGAGATGGGTGAAACATTCAATGAGTTTTAAGTAGATTAAGTTTTGCATTTCACAAGGTAATGAAAGATTTCATAGTTTTGATTTAGAATAGAAATAGATCAATTAGGTCATGGATTTGGAGCTACAAAAGACTAAAACAATGTTATAAAGGAAGTTTAGCAAGCTGATGTCTCAAATCATCCTAGTGAAACTCTTTAGAGTTCGACCAATCGATCCTAACAATGGTTAACCTATCATTGCTCATGATTGAACGAAGTGTAATCTTCTTAATAGCCCTTAACAGTTATTCGTATTTTGTCAATGGCAACTTTCCTTAACTTACATATGTAATAGGACTTAAACTATAGGAATGACCAAGCATTTTCTAAAAATTGACTGGTTGTGTAGAAACTTAAGCAAGAACAAGAAAATGTTGGGCAACAAATGCATGAATTAGAAACTTACATATTAGAAGATGAATGCTTCAAATTAAGTTGAAACATATATTTGAATGGTTAAAAGTAGGGTTGGATATGGTTCAGTTCGATATGGTTCACCTCTCTAATTAAACATAACTTAATATTACAGGTCGAATCTTATTTTAATCTCAATCTAACCTTGTGGTTCAGTCCATAATTTTTTGAACTTAAACAAAATGATTTAGTCCAGTTCAATTTGCAGTTTGCATTAAAAATCTAAATATATTTAGGAAAAATACTGACATTGTGATGCAAATTTTCCTTACAATCGATGGAAAAAAAAAAAATATTTTTTCAGTGATTAATCTTGAGACCAAGAATTAGAGGCAACATTTTTCATATCCTACACAATCCATTAGGGAACTACAGATTAGCAATAATTATTAAGTCCTATTATCATTTAGTTGGTACTTTAAAAGTTAGATTGTGTCTAACCCAACATGGGAAAAACAAAATAAAATCATTCATTTTTTATTTCCAAAATCTACATTAAGCAAAATATTTGAAATGTTTGACTTCACACTATTGGTTCCATTCTTATCTAGAGGTAAAAATATGAAAAAATGGACAAAAAAAATTCATATTATTGGGAGAAAGGCACTATCATTATTTTTTCACAATTAGCATAGTGAGAATTGTAGGTTTTTTTTTTTCTTCTCACAACTTCATTTGATCGTAATTTTTTTGAGCCATAAAAAGACATTTTGCAATTTTTCCAACCTAAAAAAAGAAGTGAATCTAATTTACGGTTTAGCTCGGTCCAAACCGACTAGGTTTATGGTTGGATCGATTTCCACCACCCTACCCCTACCTAGTCCTAGTTAAATAGATGACAAAACATTTTAATAATCAAACAAATGCTGAAATTTATATAAAGTGATGCAAAAATAAGATGATCTTATAGCTCCACCGTAGCAAAATTAAACCCGGTGCTATAGCATGCCAAATATGTTCATTCTTTAATAATGTTCATTCTTCATTTATACCACTTTAATAACATTCATTCTTTATTGGAACTTCACCTAAAAGTTGATATTTTGGTATATGATTAGTAAGTATTTACTAAAATCGGTGGACTTAAACATCTTAAAAAGTGACATCATGTGTAGAAACTTAAGCAAGGCAACATACACTTAAATAAATAAGCCCCTAACTTTTTGGGGGTAATAACACAAGTTCACAAACTTCCAAAGTTAGGAGCAAAAGTTTGAATGGTGCTGCCAGATGAATAGTCAAAGTAGTGTGTTTCTTGCTTCTCTTAGATGTAGGACATCATTGTTAAACATAAGGCGAAATGGATTAGTTGAATTCGACCGGCGAATCAGCTTGGATCAACGATTATTGTAGAACACTATATTAAGATTATGTTTGAATTTTTAAGAGAAGGTCGATTACGGAGGGATAAGGGCTTATCTATCTGACCATTAAGGGTTTCATGCTCTTGGGCAATTAATTGGTGGCTAAGGTTGTTAGTACCTTAGTTGCCTAAGGTATAAGGTGCTGGCTCTAGTTGTCGAATGTTTAGTACCAAGGAGAAAATAAATTGCCTATTGTGTACCGTAAGGTGGGAATAATGGATATAGTTAAACTCCTTAGTAAAGTTTATTAATATTGTATATTGCCTATACATAAAAATGTAGGTACCATATGTATTGGTAGTGAATTATGGTATTTGATAAGCTACTATGACATATTAACTCTGCATATGCTTTTGTAACAGAAGAGTTCATGGTATACGCTTGTGCAAGGAAAAGAGTATGTGACAAGTTGCTATATGTCCTATTGAGTTTGTGTCTTAAATTTACATGAAACTGAACTTTAGAGAATGGATATATAGAGAAACAAGCAAAATGTAATTTTTTTTTTCTACCTAAGTTACTTCATATTCAATGTACATTATAGATATGCTATTATTTGCATTAGATAGTATATAAGGAAAAAAAAAAAACTATGAACTTCTTATCTCACATTTTATATGCCCAAACGAGCAGGAATTGAATATATTGGAATACATTAGAATGAAATGAGAATGGAATCAGGAACGGAATGACCATTTCATTCTATGTTTGAAAACATCAATGGAATGATTGATTCCATTCTATCATTATACTTGGTTGTGTCATATTCAAAATGGAATAAAATGAATATATATTAGTATAATGACAAGAATGCCATTAATTTGTGGATATGTGCACTCTTGTGTGTAAAGTTTGTTTCATATGTATATGTGTATCCACATAACATAATATTATATAAAACATAAGACATATATAAAATATATATATACATGCACATATATGCATATATCTAGCATCATATATACATCATAATGTGTTTAGATAACATATATAATGTAGTAAATTGAAAGTTTAATAAAGTTAAATATTAAATAAAGGACAAATAATATTATTAAAGGAGGGTAAAAGTAGAGATTTTATGGAAAGAATAAGGGCAAACTTGTCATGGAAAATAAATCTACATCTTCCAATGTTATTTTCCTGGAACCTAAGTAGTTTTAACCCTTCAATCATGAGAAGAACCAAAGAATGAAGGTAAGTCCATAGAATCACTACTTTCTTCAAGTTTCTTTAGTTTTGTCAAATCTAGTATAAGGAGTTGATCTTTTAGAAGAATTCTAGTAGTGCAAGTCTACAAGTCTTCAAAGAAGGAAACTATAAAACCCGACCAATAAAATGAATAATAATAAAGGTATTTTATAATAACAAGTTGGGGGTACTCTTGTCCTTAAAAAATTTCCTAAGAAACCTTAATTATAGCAAAACTCAAAAAGTAACCTCCTTACTCTTGCACTCGTACTTTTGAAAATACATCTCTCATAGGAGGGCTCCTAAGAACAATCACTCCTTCTATGACATTGATGAAGGAAATGAAAGCTAAGATAAGAATTGAGGTCTCCTTTAAACCCTTAAGAACTTGTGTTTTGAACCATTCTTTTCTATTTAAGGTTTATAGAATAATGACTTCGTGTGGTAATTATAGGTAAATTTTGGATATTTGAAGTGCATGATTGAATCCTAATTCTTAAGTAAGATCATGTACCAATCCCTCTTATTCTCAATGTTATTGTGAAATTGATGCATTGAAATAATATGGTTAATGGAAGGAGAGGAGTAAGGTTTTGAAGATTTGGTAAGAGAAAATGTGATTATTGACATTGGAGAGATTTTTTTTTTTTTTTTGCATTGATTGGTGTAAAGGATTTTGATAAAACTTGTTTAAGAGGACAAAATTATGTTGGTGATAGGGTTTTAGATGTAAAGGAGTTGAGTTTTAGAGAGAAGATTTGCAAGTAAAGGGAACACGACCAAGTAGTCCGAGTGTGGTCTTGCTCGGGTCCTCATGGACATGTTAGGGTGAAGAGTGCGTGAGGAAAAATTTGAAGAATTTGTGGTTAAGACGAGAACAGTTGTTATGGCCAAAGAACACAGCTGTAGTCTAAAGTATGTTCTTGTGCAAGATTAGACAATGAGAACCATGGCCCAAGTCTACAACCATGATCTTAGGGTGGACTTAAGTCTTCTCTTTTTCTTCTTGTAACTTTTTTTAATCCCCTAAGCCATAATTTAATAGGTTCTAAACATAATTAGGAGTCTAAATTGGATCTAAACTCTTAGGATAAACTAGATTTTTCCACTCAACAATCTTGTAAAGATAAGCAAGAGGATTTAGCTAGGGTAGAGAACTTGGAACTACACTCTAAGAGTTTTATCTTACATTGTATCTTAGGTGTTGGTTTTGAAAAGACTCTTGACGTAAATTCTACTGATTCTTCACAAGATTTAGTTATGGGATACTGTATGTTGCTCGTACTTGATTAGGATAAAGAAACGAAACTGGAATAAATAACTATTTGACCATTAATAATTAAGTGTTACTAGTACTTAGCTGGGTCTAAGGGATTGGGGGGACTGGTGATCTTGGGGTAGCACCCTGATGATCTTAGTGCAATGTTATCCCAAGTAGAGCTACACTTTGAAACTATATAGGTATATTTAGGTTGATTCTTAGCTTCTAGGGTGTTGGGAAAGACCCAACATCGATATCTATATAATATTTTATATATTGCTTGTCAGAATCATGAGTTAGTCTAAGTTTTAGGATGCTGAAATTGTGTTGTTTGTTAGACTAAATGAAGGAAAATAACCTATGGTTGCATTATTTTATCATTTAAGTTGTATGTGGATGTGTATTTGCCTTACTCACATGCATGTGCTTGTATATCCTATACTGGGCATTGCTCACCCTTTGGTAAAATTTTTGTTTAAGAGCATGATATGAGGATTATGACCAACATTAATATGAAGATTTTAGTTACTAGTGTAAAGACTCAAGTGGTGGATATGAGTATTATTACTTTGATGATAGTGAATGAGTAACATGAGTTTTATTAACTTTCTAGATGTTGATATTAAATTATCTTAATTTGCTATTTTATTTTCTTGCTGAGAGAGTTACCTAAAACTCCATGAATGAGTTATAAAAGTAATTAGCAGTTGTTTGATTTCTTGTTATGAATTTCTTAGATTCTAGCAAATATTTATCCTATGGATATTGCATGCTTTTCAATCAAATATAGTTCTTATTTATATAGAGAATATTTAATGGTATTGATTGTGGAAATTTAATTTATTTTAAGGAGTGTATTTACTAGAGATACTAAGAATGTGGAGACGATAGATATTTTATAGGTTCAAGGATGCTTGATGTTTTAGTAGAATTTTAGAGACATGTGGTAGGTTATAACACCTCGGGTTTTAGGGCATTATAGAAACTCATCGGTAAGTGAAATCTTGAATGGTTGATAAAGGAAGAGTAGTGTAAAGTGGGTATGGAACGATATGCGTTAATGTTTCTGAGTTCTTTAACAAATTATAGTTGATCAATGTGGAAGAGAAACAGCAATCAAGGAAGATAATGATTTGATTTATGTGTAACAAGTGATAGTTTGTGAAAGATAATGGTTTGGAAAGGATTCTCTCAGTGTTATGGATGAAATATTAAAGTGGGAAATGAATTATGAGAGTTTGGAAGTCGGTTCCTATAACTGGGTTAGAATTTTGTCGAAGAAGACGAACATCGGCAAGTGGCGGCCTTTTAGCCAGTAGGCTAAGGTTGATAATTGACCTAACAGCTCTAAGGGGAGTTGGCCTACCAGTTAGGCCCTCTCCCTTACAAAATTGATTATGTTCTACTCGCAGAACCATCCTGACAGCATTTATTAATGCTAGCTTAACAATAGTTGATCAAAAACATCTAAAACTTGAATTTTTCAACCCCAAACTTATTCTTATCAAACCAAAATGTGATTTAAAATAAAGTAACTTAAAATGTAACCTATATCATTAAACAAACACATAAAGAACCAACTACTAGCAATTTAGAGATTGAAAGGAATTGAATTAAGATAACTTAAGTTTGACTTTAACATGAGAATAGAGACCTAAAGCTTAATGAAACATATTCTTATTTTAGCTTTTAGAGTTGATACAAGTTATGCTAGTTTTCTAGAGAATCAAGTATTGTATGAGGTTGTTGGTTTAGGTACGAAGTTACATGTTTGTTGTTTTGTGCTTGCTAGCTATAGGTTGGAATTAACCTTAATAATATCTAACTATTAGTATTGGTTGTGTTGGTTATGATTGGCTGGGCTTAAGGGACCAAGAGTACCCGTGATTTTAGGGTGGCACTAGAGGATTGGTAAGTGATATTGTCCTAAGTAAAGTTGCTTACCAAGTTGATTTGGTTAGATTTAGATTGTTTAATGACTCCCGGGTGTTGAGAAGTAATCAACACCAAATATTTATATTATATATGATATTTGTGTAACTCGGGGTCATAAGTAACCCCAAGCTTCAGGACACCAAAGTTGTATTGCTTGTCAGACTTAAAATGAAGATAATAATAAGCTGTTTAGTACATATTTTTACATTCTTATGTGAAATGGATACTACTTGTTCATGTATGTGTAATTACGTAACTCTCATACTAAGCATATTTGCTTAACTTTCGGGGACCTTTGTTCTTAGATGTAGGTAATGCAGGAGACTATGATCTCTATGACAACCCAAGGTACGACTTGGTGTATGACCTGGATGATGGAGATGACTACACCTACTATTAAGAATAGTAAGAGGGATACACTAGTGAAATGTGGTGTTTTGTAAACTTTTTAGTCAATTAGGAGATATGAATTCCATTGTTAGTTCTTTGTTCTAGTTGTTATGTTAAATGATATTGAATAAGGGCATGTAAGACTCCAATAGTGGTTTGGCTCATGTGTAATGGTCTTAGGAGCGCAAAGACTTCCTTACTAGTTATGGCATGATTTCATATGGTGTTGTTAAGCATGACTCATATAAGTTGCCTATGATATTACTTGAGAATTATGTTATAATATGTGTGGTTTGTGATTTGCTTATTAAATGCATTTGAGGTTATTAGTAGGTTTTGGGCCTTCACATGTTAGTGACTTGATATTAACACATGGCTAGCTGTAGTGACCTAAGTTTTGAGGCGTTGCATGTAGTAGTTATATAATCTATATATAATTTATATACATGTAGAACAATTATATACATACATATATAACATGTATACATAATCTATATTCATGTTACAAATATACATTTAACATTTATATATTTATACATAATATATATGTTTATATATAATAAAATAGTTATAGATATAGAAATACATATCATATATCACATATAATCTATATACATATGTTATAGATGTGTATATATAGATACAAAGCATTGGATATGTATTAAGGTAAATATATATGTAATATATATAAATTACGAATACACATATATTATATGTATAATTTATATATTCTTTATATATAACATTCATTTATAGATTTAAACATATGATATATACATAGCAAATATATAACATCATGTGCACATTATTTCATAGGTAGATAACATATATAATAATTGTATAATCAATGTATTTCTTATATATATAATTTGCATATGTGTGAAAATGTTATCAATATACATATATAACTTGTATATATAACTTATATTTATGTTACATAAATATCAATAGTATCTATATATTAACTACAAAAATAAGTTCCTATTACAAGAATAGGTTTTTTTTGTTAGTAAAAGCCCTACCGGTGAAATTATTTCCTTATAAATAGTCATCACTAAAGGTATACTCGTCAGAGCCTACTTGCAAGCTTTTTTCCCCAAAAAAAGTGGTTTGGCAAACTAAGTTTGCCGCATAAAAAGTTCGCAAATTCCTTAACTAGTGAATTTAGCTGATCGCTAAAAAAGTTACTAGTGAACTTCCTTTACAATTGAGTTGGCCACTATAAATTTATCAAATCCTCCCATTGATGAATTTAGTTCACCAGTGATATGCATATATATTAGCATTTTTTAATTAATTTTTGTGATTAATAAAAATATATTATTATTTATATTTTAATTTAGAAATTATTGTAGCGAATATATTGGAAATTGATATGATTGCAAATATTTAATACTTGATGTAATTTAAAAATAAACAAAATAATAATGGATTAACACATATCTTTCAACAAAATATCACAAAGTGAAATAGCATATATATTTAGTCAAAAAAAGAAACACAAGTCTAATTCAATTGGATTGATACATATTATTTAACAACATATCATAAAGTGAAATAACATATATATTTAGTCTAAAAAGAAATATGAGTCTAAATATAATGTGATAACAATAACACCTATAAAAGACATAAGCATAAAACATTATCTAAGTAGTGGGTCTAACACTTGCATCTATACCTGGCCTCGATGTCCCTTGCTATCCACCATGATTTATCATAAAAGACGAATTGGAGTTAGAATTGATTTGCATAGACGTATTCATATATTATCCTTATGGATCATAAACGGATGAAGTAAACTACTGAGACAAAGACACACCAAATGGAGGAGGTTGTTGGGATGGGCCACCTAAGAATGCTACAGAAGGTGCCTAAGTATAAGGTGGCCATTGATAGGGCATTTGAGGCTAAGCATCTAGCCATTACATTATTTGATCATATTTCTTTTTTAAATCATTGAACTCTTGATGAAGATTATCTCGTCCAGTAGGCTGATTAGATGTCTATGAGGACAATCCAAATTGCTCCTCATACATTGATGTTTGTGCTAAAGGTGGAATTGGCCCTCCATATCCCAATCCTTGATAATAACCCAATTTACAACCTAAGACCTCCTACATAATGATGGCATTGGACTTAATGTTTGCCTCCTTTCTCTTATACTCTAGCTTCATCTTCTACCTTCTTTTTTAACATCATCTCCTGCATAGAAAAATTAAATTGTTATTAAAATTAACTTAAAGTGTCGAACAAGATCAAAGTAGACTATAATAAGGCATACTTACATAATCTCGTGCCGCATCGAGATGAATCCATTCTCCTGCATTTTGCCCTTTCCTTTGATGATGTAAATATGTCCAAGCTTCAATGTTTGTCATTCTCTAAAAAATTAAGAATGAAGTTAATATATATAATTAAGTGTAAGAAATTCAATAACAAATAGTAACATTACAAAATTTTAGCCAAAACATTAAAAAAAAGTTACATTTCCAATAAAAGTTGGTTACAAATGAAAATAAATAAATCTTTAACAATAAGAGCAATCACAAATAAGTGAAAATGGCTTACGCACTTTACAAGTTTTCAATGATACCAAATTCTACACTCACGAATCATCATCTCTATAGTGCTATATTAACCCATCCTTGACACTACCCTTGCTTAACTTTAAAAATTCAACAATTTACACCTTTAATATACTCTCTTGAAAGTCTATCATATGTTTTATACCAAGTTCGTTCTAACATCCTAATCATGCACTAAGTTAATAATTTCAATGTACAAAGAAATCATGAAATAAGATATGATGGTGATTGAAAAAACAATTACAAGGGAAACTAACATAATGTTATGGAAACATTTATGGGTTCTCTAAAAACTCCTAAAACTCTAAAAAATCTAAAAGATATTTATTTATATTGAAAAACTCTTAAATATATTTATTTATAGCCCAAATAATAAAAAAATTTACCAAAAAAAAATCTTAAAGATATTTATTTATATCCCTAATTATCAAAGATTCAATAAGTGTTGTTAATGTTAAAAAAATAAAAATAAAACAAAATAATTGATTTGTCATTTTTTCTAGATTTTATATGTTGATTGCAATCTGATTAAACTCCTAACCCACCCCTCTATTTCATTATCATATTACTTTCTTGTTACATGATTGGCTCTAACCAAGTATTGAGCAGCTTCCATTAATGAGGAGCCACTAGATTATTAACTTATGATGATGTAGTGTAGCTTACGTTTCAATTAAGGAAATAGTTTAACATGCCTTCTATTATCACTGTAGAAAAGAATTGCAAGCAATATTTATCATAACGGTTACCATTGAAGATTAAGTAAGTATAGATTTGATATTCCTTTTTCTTATGTCTATTTATGGGTTGGGATAAAATAGTTCCCCTCTTGACTATATAATTTTATTCCTTTCTTCTTTATTTATTTTCTTGGGTAAGGCTTTATTTATACGGCATTTGAGATGAACCATTTATAATAAAAGCTTAGGAATGAGATTGATGAAAACTAAACAGCATAGCTCTATAAAAACAATATTCATGAAAAGCCATATAAAATAAATTAAACATAGAGAAAGATAACTAAAATAAATAACAGGACATGTCATAGTCTTTTTTGGTGATTACACCATGTTACTCAAAAAATAAAATAAAATAAACTCCCGAAAATTACCCGTAGAACAAGTCATTAAAGAACTGCATAGCTAGACTCATGCATTTTTATTCTCATTATAATTATTATGTGCATGAATATTTAATTACAAGATCCCATGTGCAAGTAATTCAATTAACCACTGCTATTTTGGATGTATATGTAGCCATAAGTCTAGGAGATGTCATATATATTCCTGCTTGATTTGTTCATGAGCACACATGCACAAAGGTAAAATTAGTAGGTGTTGCCAGACGTACATACAGATTTGTAGGTCAAGAGTACCATAAGTTAGTATAATCCACTTCATAAAGGTATCATAACTTTCATTTTCCTTGAGATTTCATTGTCCAAAATTTAGATTCGACAACTTAATACCTGTAAATTTTGACATCTTATACGTGCGCTCATATCAGTATCTTTTATTCACGAGTCATGTTTCTTTCCGTAAATTTGGATTACATGATATTTATTCTATTCTTCAAAGACAATTCCTCGTAGCTTTTTTTTTCCTTTCAGATTCTCTTTTCTCAGGGCATACATTTCAGTGATGTTTTCTTGGATGTTTTGTGTCTAATTACATATTACTGCTATGAAATAGAAAAATCCAAGAAGGGGTAAAAATCAAGTACAAAACTGTTACCTCCCTATAATGAAAGAACTCAAATCAAGACAGCTTACTCGTCTACAATAGTTTTCAATAAGTAAAATTTTTGACAATAGATAAAAAGTAGAATAGATGACTTTGATTCAAGCATTTTATCCAAAACAATAGAAGATATGAATATCACCAAACATAAATGAATTTAGTGACATTAATAATGTATATTTTTCTACTTTAACTTTATAGCATATAAGTGGCTTATTATAGTTCTAATCACTAACATAAGTTTTGCCATGTCCCTATCTTGGTAACCATTAATTTTACCTGAAATATTATTAATTTAGCAATCTACTTCACAAGATAAGGTTCCTATTTCAAAAGAAAATTTCTCTAAACCTTGATACAACACAGAGAGATTTTTAAAAAGCATGATCAAGTAAGCATGCTAATAGGACACAACATATATCTAATCCTAAAACGAAAAAAAAAAAGAAAAACAGTTCGGTCCGATTTGGTTCGCATATCAAACTATTATTGCCATATTGTAAATTTTTCTATATATTTTTTCTATGGTATTCAAATCCCAGGATTATATTTTACAATATCATTGAAATCTAAGAATTATTCCATGTAAATAACATTGGATTTTTTTCGCTCTGTTGAAATGCATAAGCAATGGCAATTGATATAAGTATTAAAAGGAACTGAAAATATGATAATGAATGAGTCACTAAAAGGCAATTCATGAGGGTTACAAATTACTATTCAATATATTTTATAATAACAAGGCATATAAAATCATCATTCGGTATATTTAGAGTATAGCTAGATGTGACTAACTATAGCCAATAATGAATCAAATATCTAATCTAAAAAAGTCAAACATTAGTTTGAAGCTATATTCAGATGACAATACAAAATTATTCATGTAAAAATAATGGAATCTAGCTAAGAAATAACAATCAAGAAAACTATGTAACGAGTTGAAAAAAACTATTTTTCCTATATATACGAGATGGACAAGACCACCTTGTCATTGTTCATCAAATGTCTCATAGTATAAACAAAAACATTAGCAATAGTTTATAAAATCCAACAAAAAGAAAACATAAACACGGATTCAAACATGTATGATATCATGTGGAGTTGAGTTTTAGAAAGCCAATTAATCTTGTAATTTGTAAGGTCATGTATTATCCATAGAATTTAACATGATCACTAAATGCCAATGGATATAGTTCTGATTATAAAATTCTAGCACCTATATTTGTAAGGATCTAGTATAAAGTGTATCCTTGTATCCATTCTCAAATTTGTAATACTAGAATGGATGTAGGACTATCACTAAATTTAACAATTTCTTACATAACAAGATAAAAGAACACATGAACATGAACATGGAAATGAACATGACACAATAAGAAATATGATTATATGATAGTGACACGATACATGATGGAAAAGACTTGATATAATACAAATAAGTATGACTATATATTGTTAATAAGAATGAACAATGCCTTCCCTCATTTCCAAATAATAATCATTACATAGAAATTAGGGCTAAGTGGTTCAAGTAAAGAATTCATGGTGCTACATGGAAATATGATAAAACTTTCATTGAAAACCCTAAGAATAGTCAATTAGTGCCTTGAATTATGATTACATTACCAAACCCTAATTTATTGACTTTCTTTCAAATACATGCAAATATGATAGAACTTTCACTAAAAGATCTCAGTAACCATTCACGTTCGATGTGCGTGTGCATCTAAAGTTAGAGTGAATGAGAAATTGTCAAATGGAGATAGTCGGAGTGAACGAGCAATTGTCGAATGGAGGTAGAGTGAATGGGCAATTGTCTAATGGAGATAGTTGGAGTGAATGAGCAATTGTCTAGTAGATATAATTGAAGTGAAAGAGCAATTTTTGAATGGAAATACTAGAGATCGATATTGATTAATAACTAATAAGATGCAAAAAGATGTTTTAGTTTTTGTTTGATAAAAAAAAAAGAAAAAAGAAGTGTTCAGTTTTGTTTTTACGGTGGGAAGAGGAAAAGTGAAGCAGGGTTTTAGGTAGGAATGAATTTTGTTTGTCGGTTTGCTTGCCACATGGGGATATTAGGCGAGTTAATTAACATGGGAGTATAGTGGCGAACGCTTTCACCTTTTGGTGACCAAAGTTCGCGGTTATAATAAAAATACTAGCCACTTAGGAAAAAAAACCTCTGGTAAAGAAAGTTAGCTAGAGTAGTCACAACTAAAACCTAGATTTGTAGTAGTGATTTATACATAATATATATTTAAATATAACAACATAGTTATATATATATGGAAACATACATTATATATAACATCTAATCTATTTCCATATGTAATATATATTATTTCATATATATATATGTATATATATACATATCTTATGTACATATACATAATTTGTAGAAATACAGATATAACAAGTATGTAATGTATATACACATATACATAACATTTTATATGTACAAATGTATATATTTATGTAATAAATATAAATTTTCTAGATACATGTTATATGTACAACCTAAAAATAATATATATGTAAAATATATAATAATTGTATAATATATATTTTACATATACATAACATTTATATATTTTTAAATATAACACATGAATAACATATATAGGACAGCATATATTTATTCATAAATGATATATATATTATAAATATATATACACGTACATGTATATATCACGAATACATTGTCACATATGCGGATAACATATATAATAACTGTATATATATGTTCAAATGTAGAATGTTTTAGTATTTGTAAAGCAAGATAAAATCTTAGAGACACAATGGAGACATATTGATGATTTTTATGGAATTTATTTGATAACATCAAATATTAATTGAAATAAATCAAATTCATACCTAGTATGGTGTTGTGTTGTAACATGTTATACTTTTTTGTTTTTTCACTGGAGAAGGAGAATTAATGAGGTTACTTTAGTATACATTAATGAAGGATAGCTTTAGGGTTATTTATGTAATTATGCATTATACAAGGTGGAACAAAATCGCAATTTCACCCTCTTAAAATTGGAATCATATTCCAGCTTAAAACTAGAATTGCTGATACTAAGGAATCATGAATCTAACTTCTTAAAATGTATTGAAACATAGGAGAGGGAATTGGACTAGGAATCGCAATTCATTCAAGGTCCATTCCTGCATATTAAATGTAACATAAGGGAACTTAAGGACTTTAGAATTGTATGAGAATCATTATAACAATGTTGTTATACTACAGTGAATTCATTTAACCTTGCTTGTAGTTTTTATTTTTTGTATTTTGGGTCTTTTACGTAAAGCCTACATCCTTTTTTCTCTCTTCATTTATTGTTTCTCTTATAGTTAGTTTTCTATGATAATTAACAAAAAATCTAGATATAGTCCTAACAAATTAGTACCAAAGTAAGGTTAAGTGATTGAAGATTTTGAGAATTTGTTTATCTACATTGAAGAATTGCCTCTTTTAAGAATAACATTTGTGAAGCTTGTTAATTAAACTAGTTTTAGGTTATAACAAGTGAGGATGTGAGGGCTTAGCACAATCAAGCTTGAAGAAGACTTTTAATATGCCAAAATTCAATGAAAAATGCCTTTAAGTATGATATAGGTCTAATATATAGTGTTTTGCAAGAAATATTGGTGGAGAAAACAACAACAAAACTATGGAAGCAATTGAAGAGCTATACATGATTAACTCACTTGCGAATTAGGTGGTGGCGAAGTAAAGATTGTATTTATTCTAGATTAATGATGGGTTGTCAGTATGACACCATATTTTGTAATTTATGTCCATGATTAATTATTTGGGTATAATGATGTTAAGGTGGCAATTGAAAACCAATCTATTGCCCTATCATACTTTATCATGTTCATCACATAGATTTTAGGAGACTATGATATATGGTAAGGATGTCTTATTGTTATAAGAAGTTGAGAGCTTTATTGAGTAAGGACCAATTAGACGCTAGGATGTGATTCATGATAAGTGAGGTTACAAATTGATGGTCTAATTGCAACAACAATCTAGAAGGAATCTAGAGGTTAAGGTGAAGGGCACATGAGGATAGAACATCTTTGGAGGTAGAGCCAGAGGGTAAACTCCTTATTGATGTAGCAATCATCGAGCTAAGGTATACGCATTGCTACTAGTATGGTCAAAGGAAATCTACAGATTGGATTTTAGACTTTAAAAGTGTTTTCAATGTATGTTGAAAGAGGGATTAATTTCACACCTACCAACTTGCATAGAGTAATTTTATATAGATGAGTAATACCTTAAGGTTAAATATTATTGGCATAGGTGGAATCAAAGATAGATTGTATAATGGGCAAACGTACAAATGTGAGGTATATGCAAAAGTTGTCCCATAAAGTTTTATCATTATGATGGTATGAGGTATCCAATGGAAGTTTAACTTTAATGAGAGAAGCCAAGCTTAGAAACATGTTTTTACCACAAGGGATAATAACTCCAAGTGGTTCTACCGAAGCACCAATCCTTGAACTGGAGAATCCATGTATTCGTATTACAGATTGACAATAGGAAAATGCATATTTACATATGGACAAAATTCAGCTAATTGATCCCACATGAATTATCAAGAAGCGGGGTTAAATTCATTCCTCTAAAAACTAATAGATTTTCATAAAGTACTTTTTAAAAAACCCTTTTTGATTATTCAATAATTGCAACAATTAAGACCTTATGTTGTAAATATCAAAATTAGTGAGGGAAAGCACAAAAAGTAGTTGAATGAAAATGTGAAGTAAATAAAGAGGGAGTAAAAGAAGATCAAGTGTTAACATATAAAGATTTCTCTTTATGAGTTAGTATTATCTTTTGACTCCATGTTAAAAAAACAAGTCTCTCCACTCCATTGTGCTCCACTCTCTTAGAGAATGAATAAAGATTGTGGCCACCAATCTACACTATTCTCGATCTTAGTATTTTTATAAATCTACATGTTAAGTTCACTAACACTCAAAGAAACAAATAAGAGGAATTCAATCAATGATTGCAAATGAAATTTCCTAAAGAGTTTAGAATGAATTCTAGCAAAGTAAAAAGTGAAGCTTTGGTCCGGTAGTCAATCTATTACTTGTTTTTATTCATATTCACTTCAATATCTTCGTCTTAAAATTATCCTCTTTTGTAGCTTCATCTATAACCTTCTTTAATTACTAGGTTGATATTTTTGCTAACTTAGAATCTAGCAAAATAAGGCTGTAAGTCTTCAATATATTTTCTTGCTTGAAAATTTTTCTTAAGCTGCTTAAACTTCTAGATTTGATTTCCATGAACAAATACTTGAGATATGAGAGTTAAAATGTCCTTAAATCTTTGATCACTATAGATCATCTGTCATGATAAGGGAATAAGAGTAACAAAAT
The DNA here is from genome assembly GCA_024138015.1 of Lumnitzera littorea. Classification (NCBI taxonomy): domain Eukaryota; kingdom Viridiplantae; phylum Streptophyta; class Magnoliopsida; order Myrtales; family Combretaceae; genus Lumnitzera; species Lumnitzera littorea. The sequence continues at coordinate 14,015,258 of JAMXBB010000010.1, read as the reverse complement.
ATGAGAAGGATGAGAAGAAATATTAGACAACCTACAAATCTTAAGGATTACATCAGATATTGAGTTTTGAAACATGTGTACATAGGTGCCGCATATACAATAGAAAATAGTTATTCAGATACTAAACATAATAGATTTACTTCTACATAACTAATTGTAACTGTACGCTAACAAAAAATACAAGAAGTATAAATAGTATAAAGATAGAATGGGAGATTAAGAGAAATCTTCCTTAGGAAATTGCTTTCCAATTTTACTAGAGTAGTTGATCACTTGAAGTATTAGACTTTCATTTTTTTCCTCCTTTGTGATTCTTACAAACCCTCACAGAAACCACAAAATGCAATCAATTAGTATCACTAGATAGATCATAATAAGTAGAACAAGATTCTAAAATTAGTTTTCAATTTCAAACCAAATTCAAACTTGGATCTCAAAACCTAATATTTAAGAAAGATAGGAAGAACATTCATGAAACAGAAGAGAAAGAAAAGAAGATATCTATACCAAAGTGGTTTCCTGAGGAGAGAGAATTATTTTAAGGTTTTGTTGTTTTGTCATATGTGTGTCATAGAAGTGGGTTGAGCCTCCCATAGGTTTATTATTTGTGCTTTCATTGTTTTCAAGATTCGAGAATGGCTAACAATACTAAAGGAATTTCAAATTTACAAGAAGTATATAAGCATGATACTAGATTTATAACATTGGAAACAAGAATGGACAAATTTGAGAATATGATGATAGAAAGTTTCAAGAATTTTTTGAAGACTTTTCAACCTCAAGAAATGAATCAAATAAATCCAAGAGGCAATAAAGATTCATCATCATTTTCTTCCCATAATGACAAGGAGTCGCATCAGTACTATAGGCCAATCAAATTAGATTTACCAAAATTCTTAGGCTCAGACCTAAAATCTTAGATTTTTAAAGTCAATCAGTTTTTCGATTTTCTTAAAGTCCTACCACAAGAGAGGTAAAAAATGGCCTCATTTGCTATGGAAAATGAGAGTTACGGTGGTTAACAAAGAATGATTTGCTGACTACGTGGATAGCATTTGAGAAAGCAATGAAAACAAGATTAGGCCCTTCAATTTTTTAGGACTCTCAGGCTAAATTATGCAAGTTAGTGCAAAAAAGAATGGTTTTGGAATATTAGAACGAGTTTAAGAGCGTACTCAATCATATTTTTAGATTGTCGGAATGTTTCATTCAAAGTTGCTTTATATCAAGCCTTGAATCAATTATCTAAGCAGTAGTCATTTGGGCTAAGCCATCTTCCTATTTAGAAGCAATTCATTTAGCCAAGCTTCATGAGTCTAAGCTACAAAGATTAATGAAAAGGTCATTTTCTTCTACAAAATCTCTTTATCAACCATTTTTTTCTAATAAAAATTTGACACCATCTTTCATTTCAAAGCCACATAACCAATCATCTTTTCAAAACCTACTATTTCTACATCATCATCACATTCTTTGAATAAACCAAACAACCAAAACACTCAAAATAAACCAAATTCATAGATTTACAACCATAAGGCTCTACTAATAAAGAAAATGACTGCAACAAAATTAACTATGAGAAGAGAAAGAGGCTTATGTTATAATTGTGACGAGAAATTTCATAAAGGCCACATATGTAAAGCAAAATATTTGATGTTCATATAACCAGAAGAAATGGAGGATGAAGAATTTGTAGATGAATTAGAGTCACAAGAATGTGAAACAAAAAATCAGGAACAAGAAGATATTGAAAATTAAGTTGAGATTAGCTACTATGCTTTATTAGGAGTTTTACCTCCTAAAATGTTGAGGCTAAAGGGAACAAGTCAGGGAAGGGAAGTATCAATATTAGTAGACTGGTAGGAATCAACTCTTTAGACCAGTCACACGCAGTCGAGCTAAAGGACTACAAGGACTTGTACGAAGAATACTAGCTCGAAACCTCATTCAAGATGAGGATTCCTATCTTGACTTCCACCTTTCACATTTCTGCTAACCTATATACTGAGCGTTAGTAAGGACTAACACCCAAGATGCTGCCGAGTAGAAGTGTTGACTTGCTAAGAGACCCCAATCTATTGTCGAGCTCATACCATAATCCAGTTAACCTTTAAGCTAAACAACATCAGACCTCTATCCAATTTAAGCTAACTAGATACCTCAACCTGGAGAGGATCTAAATATCCTTCAGTGACTAAGCTTTGACCTGAACCAGGTTAGGTTTGCTCTAACTACTGATTCTTCTTTTGACTTCATTTGAATTGTAATATATTAAAAGCAGAGCCACCTCAAGGTACACTTCAATAGGACTAACTACATTCTAAATCACCAACTACTATGTGATACGTGTCTTCTGATATAACATTTTAGAAGGATTCCTTACTTTTTCCATATGAGATGTTCTTTATCCTTTTTACCCTTTTTAGTATGTTTCATATATTCCATTTGTAAGTTACTTTTTTTATCTTTTCCATGTATACCCTATAACCTTAATGGAGCTATTATATTAACCCTATTTACTTGTATGTGGACAATACATTACATTGCATTATTGATTATTAGAAGTTCTCTTTCCTGAGCAACCTTAATGTTCTCGTTTTATCTCTTAACTCTTATCTTTTTCCTTTAGTAAGTTGTAGTGGCAAGTGACCTTAGTTCAGCATTTGTGAATCATATCAAGTGCTTAAATTAGGCCAAATAAGATGAATTAGTGTATCATATCCGATTGATAGCTACCCCGATTTGCTAAACCATTTGTTTTTCTCTTTTGTTCTCTTTCATTGTGGTGCTTCTCTGTGTGTACAACATCAGAGATGCATAAACTTCGTTAGTATCAAAGCATGGATTTAAGAGGGAGTGTGTAAAGTTTTAGTGAAGTTTGAATTGCATTTGCTGTTAGTAGCTACTATGTTCCTTCCATAGTTGTTATAGCATGTTTAGGTGAAGTAAGTTTAGAGTTATGAGTTGTGAAGTAAAGGTTCGTAGATTGGTAAGTGTAGTTTCTATTGCTACTCTATTATACTCTGTTTTTCACTACAAAAAACAAAGCAAGTTCATTTCCATTGTATTCAAGTGAGTGTTGGGTGTTGAAGTTGTTAAAGTGTCTTAGTAGGGTTTTAAGTAGTAAGTAATAGTGTTTATTGGGTACTATGTTGTTGACTTATTAGAGAAAGTATTGCACAATGTTAGATCCAAGCGTTCAAGGAATTATTAGAGACTTGATGATAGGAATCAACCCCTTAGATCGATCACACGAAGCTGAGCTAGAGGACTTTAAGGACTTCAAGGACTCACTTGGAGAATACTAACTCAAAGCCATATCCGAGATGGAAATTCTTATCCTAACCTTTGTGTTTCCCTTTTCTGCCGACTTAGTTGCCCAACTTTTACATGTGCTAGGCTTGCCAAATAACTATACTATGATAGGATATCTGAGCATACAGCCTTAAGACTATACGAGTTGAGCTCCTAAGCTAAGCACAAACGTTCGACCCTAACCCAAGCTGACTACTTTATAGCGAAACATTGGGCCTTGACCTAATCCAAATCAAGTCGACCCTTGACTGCAAATTCTTCTTGTCTACTTATACTATATATCTAATATCTAGCCACTAATTGACACATATCTTCTAGCACAACATTCTAGAAGGATTCTTTACTTTCCGTACTAAATATTCTTTGTCTCTTTTACCCTTTTAGGTACATATTATGTAACCTAATTGTAAGAATACCTTCTTTTTTTTTATCTTTTCATACATGTAAAGTAACCTTAATAAATGGGTATATAAACCCCCACTTAATTGTACACGTACAATAATCTTCAATATAAGAATTTATACAAGTTCCCTTTGAGCAACCCTAGTATTCTCATCTTCTTTCAACTCTTATCTATTCCTTTTAGTAAAGAATAGTGGTGAGTGACCCTTCAATTCAAACCGGTGAGTCATATTCGATAGATTGTAGGCCAATTAGGATCAATTGGTGTGTTATATCTAGTTGGTAGCTACCCAAACTTTGCTATCTTTCTTTTGTTTCTTTTTACTCACTTTGTTGTGGTGTTTCTCCATATATCCGACCTTAGATATGCATCACTTAAGTAGTGGTGCTCATGTTGGCTGACGTCAAAATGATAGTAATACCCTTAGGTCAATTGATGACAAGCTTGACAGACTCACCAATCTTGTTGAGAGTTTAGTTACCAAGATGCAAGCTAACAAGCAGCAACTATAGGGTATACCTCATCATAACCTACTTAAGAATGTTCCTAAGAAACAATATGGCTAAGATGGTCAAGCTAATTGGCTAGTTCAACCCCATGGAGCTAAATAAACTCACTAGTCAGTTGATGATAAGCTTGATAGACTCACCAATCTTGTTGAGAGTCTAGTTACTATAATGCAAGCTAACAAGCAGTAACTACAAGGTGTACCTCATCATAACCCACCTAAGAATGTTCTTGAGAAACAATATGGCTAAGGTAGTCGAGTTAATTGGCTAGTTCAACCCCACTGAACTAAAGGAGTTGTAGACCGAGTTGTTAGACGAAGGCTAAAGTTAGAAGAGATTGAGGAGGATATTGAGGATGTGGATTAGAAAATGATGGAGAGGAAGAAGAAGAGGTTGAATATTACCAGGTACAAGAATGAGGGCACTGAGCTCCTCAAGGACTTGACAATGTCAAAGTCCAAATGCCGCCCTTTAGTGAAAGTGGAGATACAGATGAATATTTAAAGTGGGAAGAGAAAGTTAAGAAAGTATTTAATTGTTATGGGTATATAGATGCAGTTAAGGTTTGAATCGGTGCACTTGAATTTTCTAGATACGCCTCTATATGGTAGAAAACTTTAAATGTGGCTAAAGCTAGAGATGGGCGATGAAGTGTGTGAACTTAGAAAGAGATGGAGAAATTATTGAGGGAAAGATTCTTACCTGAGACTTGCTTATAGCTTACATTTGCAAAGTTACAGGAACTTTGCCAAGGAAGTCGATATATCGATGAATGTGTGAGAGAATTTCAGATCTTAAGGACCCAAGTAAACGTAGATGAACTAGAGGCTCATACAGTGTCGAGGTTCATTTCTAGACTCAAATATGAGATTTGCAATGTTATAGAAGTACAAAGGCTCTATACACTAGAAGAGGTCATTAAAGTAGTACAGAAGGTTGAAAAGAAAAGAAGAAACGTTTTGAGCAAACCAAGGCTGAGCTTTTCACAGGCTTCTATTCCACATTGACTTACTTATGCCAAGCTAAAGAAAAACATGACCGACCTGATGATAGTCGAGTAGGCCAAAAGAGTCAAGCTGAAGATAGGCTAATCTCAAGGACATATAAGAAAGGCCAAACCTTCGAACAGAAGATGAGTGAGGTGAAGTGCTTTAAATGCTTGAGTTTTGGACACATGGTTACTGAGTGTCCTAACCAATTTGCCATGATGCTTCGAGGAGATGTATTGGATAACATTGATGAGAGTGAGCCAAAGGAGGAGAAGAATGTTAGAAGAGTTAAAGTTGAGGAGGAAGAGGAGACCTATGTTTATGTCAATCACGGAGAAGTGATGACATTAGTACTTAGACGAGTGTTGAGCTCTTTGTCGAGCTTTCAAGAAGACTAAAGAGAGAATTTATTGCACACTAACTGTACCATTAAGGGGCATGTGAGTCCTAAAGATAAGTCAAGTAACCATAGGATTGAATTTAGTATACAAAGTTTAGGGCAATTGGTTAAAGGATCCGATCAAACCTAAATTTTAAACTAAAGCTAGAAATATTAGTAAAAGTAATCCTATAAGTTTGAATTTAAGAAATTAAGTAATAAAATAAGATAATACAAAATTTTCAAATTCTAAGTATATTACTTGTTATTTATCGAAAGTACATAAAGTACATAAAGTACATAAAATGCATTTTGATAACTAATAAATTACTAGAGATAAATTATATGTATACTAAAAATCATAGAATAACCTAAATAATATTTATGAGTGTTTACTTGTACCCCACATGTATTTTCGTATAGATAGAAATACGCAAAATTACCTAAATTGCTCGAAATTAGCTAAAAATTTAGTAAATAATTAAAGAAAAGGAAAGGGGGAATGAACCAGATTAATTCGTGGCAATAAAGGGAGTAAGAAACCAAAATTAACTAATAAAAAACAAGTAACAAAAAATGTAAAATGGAAGAGATATGGGTATTGTCTTACCCTAATTAATGCATAATAATTCCTACAAAGCTTTATAAATAGCAAGAAATTTTACAAAGCTCATTTGGTTAATTGGGAATTGGAAAAAATTAAGAGAACCAAAATTGAGAGGAAAAATTAGGGTTTTAGAAATTTTGTCCCAAATCTATATAGATAAGGAAAGAAGGCCAAACCCATACACCACTATTACCTAGAACCGAACCACCCCCACCACCACTCCACTCTTAATACATCACCTGGACCAGCCGATACACCTGAATTGGTATTGGAGGCCAAAAAGCTTTCAAACTAGGTGAGTCTCATATCTCCTTTGATTTTGCAAAATTCCTTAAAATTGTTTTATGCATAGAAAATTATGAAATTTAGTATTTTGATGTTTTATTGTATATAGATTTTAGGAAAAATAGTGATTAAATTTAATCACATCTGTAAATATAAAGTTCTTAAGAAATTAGACAAAACCGAACATGATTAGAATTAGAAATAAATAGGCTTAAGAGTGTAGTTTAGAGCTCAAATTTTTTTTTCTGTAGAATGCTTAAGCAATATAAAACAATACTATGAACCCATTTTTTTAAAATTAATTTTTGAAAATTTTAAGTAAATTTTTAGCCCTAAAATGATAAAAAAGGGTAATTTTAGTTTAATTAAGTGATTAAAAAGATTAATTACCTAATCCTAATCTTTGAAGTGGAAACCTAATCCTAATCTTTAGAGTGTAAATTGTAATTAATATAGGAATTATGTGGTAATTATAGGAAATTTAGGAATATGTAAAATTAGGATTTTAATAAATATAAAAAAATAGATTAAATTGGATAATATAATAATAATATCAGTACAAAATAAATCTGATACAAAAATTAATTTTAGGTAATTAGATAAAAAATGTAAAATTTTCTCATATCGAGAGTAAATTCGATACCCCAATTAGGATTAGGATGTACCGAATAGGTTAAAATATTAAATTAAGACCTAGTATAATATTAGAATACTCGAGCTTAATGTGATTAATTTCACATTAGGATTTGAGCGTCTTTAGGATTCTTCGTAGTTAAAAATAATTTAGAACAAAAAATGGAATCTAATTTAGAAATTGAACCCCGAGCTAATGTAAAGTGAATCTTTGGTAAATAATAGGTATATATGGAGAAATGAGTTAAATTATAACTTAGAATATGTATCATCAAAGTATAAATATTTAAAAGACGTATTTGTATTATAGGGTACTTGGAGACAAACCAACCTGCAATTAAGTGATTAAGCGACTAAGAATTCCAAGTAAGTTAGGTTTAGGGTACTCGGAGATTTAGGATTGTGTATGATTGTGATTGTAAGTAGTTTTACTCATGTACTTGCGTATTTGACTTCATGTTGAAATTTGTGTTATGATTGATGATTGTAATGACTGGATTGGTATGAAATTATCCGAACATCCTAAATTGAACCTAATCTTATTCGATCCTAAAACCTTAAATTGTCATGCATTGCAACCTTTTAGGGAATCATTAGGATTCTTCAACAAAAAATCGATACCTTCAAAAAAGATAGTACTGGATAGCAAATTGGTCTTTTCCTCATCCTTAGCCAAACTAAGTAACAGTAGAGGAGGTCGCGGTAAGGATGAGGGCATTAGTTCGAAGGATAGTCTTAGGAGGAGCAGTATCTTTATTGCACAAACCTGGGTTTGGTTATGAGCTGTTGCATAACATGAAAACTCCTCAACTCGGATTAGAGTGGGTGAAATTACTCTGATTTCGTAACGGATCGGACTACATTATATGATGACACTTGCTTGTTATATTGCATGAAAATAATTGCTTGATAATCTTGTTTATGTTTGTATACATTCATTAGTCTCCAATTCAACTTACTGAGCTGTACTTACTTATACCCGTATAGATCCTTTTGTAGGTCTTGATTTCTGATTTCTCTAGCTAATATGCCGCCTTACAGCTATCCGAAGGTTAGTTCTTTTTGAAGCCTAGGGGAGTGAAGATCAATTTGCCTAATAGTTAATGTATATCTAGAGTCTCACTAATATCTTTAAGACTGATATTTGATATGTAAATTAGCTGACTATTATGATATGATGTAGAATCACCTGGGAATTCTATAGTAATGTGCATGTAATTATATATATGTTGACTTGAAGCTTTAATATTTATTGTAACTTTAGTTAAATTTTTAATTGAATTGTATACTTTAAAGTGAGGAACCGTTGATGCCTTGTGTAGATCATGTCTATGATAAGTACTCTAAGGCTAGTTACTATCATAGAATGGTTTATACGGTGGGACTGTTGTGACTCTGCGACTTCAAGGTGTAATAGGGTAGTTGTACACCATCGTTATGGATGGAGAGAGTTATACCAATGTTGTTGCACAATCCTTTGTGCAAAGGTTATAATTGTTGACCTCTAAGTATTCCCAACCTTATAAGCTACACTTGCTTTATGATAAGGGTGCTTTACATGTCATTGAACAAGTATCTATGCCATTTAATATTGAGAATGTGTATAGAGACGAAGTGGTGTGTGATGTTGTCCCCATTGGAGCTTTACATCTTTTACTTGGATGATTGTGGTTATTCAACCAACATGTTACTCACAACGGATATAAGAACAACTATGCCTTTGTCAAGGATGGAGAGAAGATCATACTATAACCCATGACACTAACTTAGGTTAACGAGACTTATAACCAGCTCACTTAAGCTAGCAAGAAAAAAGCCTTACTAATGAGCTGAAGAGAGCTTTGAGCTACTAAGAAGGCCGATGAGCCTATGTTTCTATTAATCAAAAGATTGTTAGAGATGAGAAACCTCGAAGATGTTCCTAATGAGATTCGATTGATTAATGAATTTTCTAACTTGTTCCCTAAAGAGTTGCCTAAACGATTACCCCTAGCATGAGGAATAGAACATTGTATTGATCTATAGCTAGGTACAACCCTACCAACCGACTTACTTACAAATTGAATTCTGAGTAGGTTGCTAAGCTAAAAACACAAGTGGATGAGTTGATAAAGTGAGGACATGTAATGGAGAGCATGAGTCCTTATGTTGTACCAACTGTGCTCATCCCAAAGAAAGATGGTTTGTGGTGAATGTGCATCAACAGTCAAGCTATAAACCGTATTATAATCAAGTGCTAATATATTCTTAAAGATTGATTTGTAAAGTGGCTACCACCAAACTTGCATGAGGCTTGGTGATGAATGAAAAATTGCTTTTAAGATGAGGCATAGTCTCTATTAGTGGTTGGTTATGCCATTCAGACTTACAAATGCTTCAAGCACATTTATGCGGCTTATGAAACATGTAATACATCCTTTGACTGGATGATGTGTGGTCATGTACTTTGATAACATATTAGTATACAGTACCGACCTGAATAACCATATTCAATATCACCAAGCTATTTTTGACATTTTACGAATCAAGAAGTTGTATGGGAACTTAAAGAAGTATATGTTTCGTCAAAGTGAAGTTGTTTTTCTTGGGTATGTAGTATTTGGAGACGGAATCCGAGTAGATGAGGGAAAGGTTTAAGTTGTCTTGGAATGGCCGACGCTGAAGAATATCACAAAAGTACAAAGTTTTCATGGCCTTGCTTCTTTCCACAAGCAATTCATTAAAAACTTCAATACAATTGCAACCCTTTTGACCAAGTTGACAAAGAAGAATGATGGATTCTAATGAAATGACCGAGCTGAGTAAAGCTTTAGAAAGATCAAAGAGAAGCTCACCTTTGCCCCTGTTTTAGCCCTACTAGATTTTGATAAGTCGTTTGAATTGGAATGTGATGCGTTAGACATTAGCATTGGTGTAGCCTTAATGTAGGAATGATGACCAGTTGCTTACCATAGTGAAAAGCTCAGCAGTGCTACACTAAACTATTTTGTATATGAGAAAGAGTTATACTCACTTTTCCAAGCTCTTACTGTGTGGCAACACTATTTATTTCCATGAGAATTTATGATTTATATGAACCATGAGTCCTTAAAGCATCTTGGAAGTGAAAATAAACTTTCAAAAAGGCAAGCAAAGTGGCTTGAATTTATGGAAGGTTTCTCTTATCTGATACAACACAAGAAGGGTAGTGTTAACGTAAACGTAGATGCCTTGTCACATTGGCAAACCCTATTGACTACCATGCAGATGAAATTACTGAGGTTTTCACTTATCATAGAACAGTATACTTGCAACCCCAATTTTGGTCCTATACTTGAGTAGTACAAAGAAAGAGTTGCTATTGGAGGATATTACCTCAAAGATGGCTATTTGTTTAAGGACAAAAGGCTGTGTCTATTAAGCTATTCCATATGTGAGCTGTTAGTAGGGGAAGCTCATAGTGGTAGATTATCTATTCATTTTAGAGAGACCAAAACAATTGATCTATTGAAAGAGAACTTTTATTAGCCTAGTTTAGCCAAGGATGTTCATAAGGTAGTTAGTAGTTGTGAAGTGTGCAAGAGGGCCAAGGGAAAGAGAGAGCTACATTGAGAATATATGCCTTTACCTATACTAAACTTACCTTGGGCTAACCTTGGCATGGACTTTGACTTAGAGTTGCCTTAGACATCTAGAGGAAAGGATTTGATCCTTGTTGTAGTGGACCGCTTTAGTAAAATGGTACACTTTATCTCATGCCATCGAACTAATGATGCTTTATATATTGTTGATTTATTTTTGCAAGAAGTTGTCTGACTGTATGGAGTGCCAAAGACCATTTCTTAGATTAGGATACAAAATTCTTAAGCTATTTTTGGAAGACTCTTTGGAGAAGATTTAGGACTAAACTATGCTTATCTCTAGTAGGTACCCTTAAACTGATAGCCAAATTGAAGTGATGAACAAGATGCTAGGCAATTATGGAGTTCGCATATAATCAAAGTATCTACAGTACTATTAGAAAGACTCCTTTTGAGGTTATTTATGGTCTCAATTCTACTATCCCCCTATATATGATCAATACCCCCATCATTGTTGAAGAGAGTTAATTTGGAGTCATCTAAGCCCAAGAAATACAAGAATTGCATCAGTCCATAGCAAGGAAGATCACCAAGTTTAATCAAAGATACCAAGAGATCGGTAGTTGTAGCTATTAAACTATTTCCTTTAGACTAAGTGACTTAGTATGGATTCACTTTAGATGAGAATGATTTCCGTACTTGAGACAAAGGAAGCTATCTCTACGAGTTAATGGTTAATTCAAAGTCCTGAAGAAGATCAACTGCAATGCCTACCAAATTGAATTACCCGAGAACTATAGTGTTTCCTCCACCTTTAATCTATCCGACCTAATTCCCCATAAACTAGAAGAAGAAGAACAAATGCTAAAATAGAGTAAGAGCCGAAGATCTCTTCGGATTTGAGGACAAATCTTTTTGGTCGCCAGGCAAATGATAGGAATCAACTCCTCGAACCAATCAAATGCAATCAAGTTAAAGGACTATAAGGACCTGCACAAAGAATACTAACTTGAAACCCCATTCAAGACAAGGATTCAAATCTTAACTTCCACCTTTTACATTTCTACCAACCCAAATTCTAAGTTCCAGTAAGGACTAACACAATTCTCGAACTACTACTGAGTAGAAGTGCTAACTTGCCAAGCGACCCCAATCTATTGTCGATCTCATACCATGATGTAGTTAACCTTTGAGCCAAACAACATCAAACCTTATGGACATCTAATTTTTTCCCACCTTTATTTTTCTTTTTCAATAAGCTAAAAGGTCATAAATTAAGAAAAATGCAAAAAAATTAGAAAAATAAGGAAAAACCCTAAAGACAAGAAATGTAGAAAAATATAAAAAAAAAAAAAAGTAGAAAGCCAAAAAAATCAAGAAAATTAAAGAAAGCCAAAACAAAGAAATTTAGAAAAATACAAAAAATAGAAGATTTAAGAAAAGCCAAAGAAATAAGACATTCAGAAAAAATCATAAAAATATAAAATTTAGAAAAATTTACAAAAAATAGAAAAGATAGAGGATTTAGGAAGTTAAGAAAATAATAAATTTCTTAGTTTAGACAAAATAAGAAAAGAGTTGTTAGGTTTGAGTTTAGATTTGAATATAATCTAGGCTGACTTAGACCATGTGTAATTTATATGGACAAGGTATAGGCCAATGGCCTAATAGATAAGTACATAGACTTGACATTACATATAGCTGAGGTTTAGGGTTTGAGTCTCACCAAAGGTAGAAAAATGCCTTTTGTTTTTCTAAAAAACACACCTGCCACGTACTAAAATATTACTGGGCCATGTACTTAGTTATAACACGTGGCCCTTTATGGATACACCACATTACGCATACGTATTGCCACATAGCCAACACATGGTATGATGCATCAATTGGCCACGTGTCATTCTAAACACATGGTATTTCCCCATTGGACCTCGCAGCTAATGTGGCACTACATTAGTACCGCGTTAGCACCTCTTTCTCTCTCTTTCCTTCTTTTTCCTCCCCTTTCCCTCTCTTTCCCCAGCAAAATAGTTGCACTCCCTTCACTTTGCCTTGATCTTTTTCGTAAATTTCACACACAAGCACACAATATCTTGCTTCAATCTTATATTTTACATAGCCTTTTCTGCATTTAACCTTAAAACATAGCCAAGTTCATTTGTTTCAATCATTGAATTGGCCGAGAAAGTCAAGGAAAACATAAATTTCGGAGTTTGGTATTCGTGGCTAATTCATCCATTAAAGCCACTTACTAAGTTTATCCAAGCTCAAAGCAATATAAGTAGCATCCTAAGGATGCATTTCAATTAAGGATGAGCTTTCAAATTCATTTGAAATCACATTCAAGGTCACTTTCTCTCTCTACCCATGACCATTCTCTCTCTTTAGTTCTCTCTCTTAAGCTTCCATTAAATTACATCACTACCACAGCTAATTCCCTTTAGCCACTAACAACTAAGCCCAACCCATTTAGACTGCCATTGTAGCCCTTAGCCTCATCTCCGAACCACCACTATCCAAACCTTAAAGCTTACTGCCACCACCATGTGACCACCACTTTAGCCACACTTAAGAACAAGCCCACCACACCATGGCACCCACAATACTTCAAAACACATGACCCGACCACCAATTAAACTCCTACAACCTCCATGTAGCCTAACCAAGACCATCGCCACCCTCACAATTCCAACTACTGCCAAAACACCACCCAAACACTGTAGTAACGATCCAAAATCCCCTAAGTCCAATAAACTACACACAAATCTGTCCTCACCCAAAAAAAATTCACCTTATATAGCCTTGGGTCACCCTTTGTCGGCGCCACTACTTCTTTAACATAATCAGGTCATTTGACCAAAATTTGAGCACCTAACCCGACTCGATCTGATCCAGATCCTCACCCAACTCCGACTCGTACCTTAACCCACACACTTAATCCATCCTTCGATCCAGCTTTGGTTATTTTTGTTAATTCTTTTTATCTATTTATTTATTTTTTCTTTCTTTCTTTCTTTCTTTTCTTTCATTTACTTGTTTGATTCATGTAAATTTAATTGTAATGTTATAAAAAAATAAAAAATAATAGAAAAAAAAAGAGAGAGAAAAGAGGATGAAGCTTAGTTCCTATTTATCTATTTATTTTAGAAAGTGAAAAAAAAAATAATAATAAAAATAATGAATAAATGAAAAATAAATTATAAAAAATCGTCTTATCACTTAGAAAAACAAATTTTCCATTAAAAAATATATATAATAAATTTTTCAAAAAACAAAAATAAATCGACTCATTTTCAAAATTAGAGCACTTTAGGATCAAATCCAATTTAGGAACCTTTGAGAAATTTTCTTTAAATAAATCAAAATGGGTAAAGAATACAAACCTGATTTTTTTTCAAAACTAAAATTGATCAACTTGCTAATGTTTTTGGTGAATAAACTATGGAAGTTTGATCCTAAATAGTAGATACATAAGCACTCATATGCAAATATGAGGTGATTTAAAATATGGAAAAATTTTTTTTTTCCATTTTTTGTAGATTCAAATTTTTTTGCTTATTTACCTGTGAATAGATAATTTTTTTAAGGGTATATTGAAAAATAAATATAAATTTGAAAAGTTAAAAGTGGTATTTGTTAAGGGTTTAAAAAAGTTAGCCATTGGACTCAAAACTCTGGTTTTCAAAAACCTTTTTTTTTCCCCCTTAAATTGGTTTTAATCTAAGCCTTTTCTCAATCCGATCGAGTAGCGACTCTAAGTATTTTTCAAAACATGTTTAAAAACTAAGTTTTTCTTAACTCTTAGTCAAGGGTTAGTATTAAATGGGTTAAGGTTTAGTATTTATCGGGTTAAGAAAAATAATAAAAACTGGAAAAAATCAAGCTTGATAGGCCTCTATCTAATCTAAGCTAATGAGATACCTGACTTGGAGAGGATTTCTACATCCTTCAATAAGTAAGCTCTGACTTAAACCAGGTTAGGTTTGCTCTAATTGCTAACTCTTCTTTTGACTTCATCCAAATTATAATATATTAAAAGTTGAGCTACCTCAAGGTACACTTCAAGAAGACTAGTTGCAATCTGATCGCCAACTACCATGTAACATGCATTTTTTGGCACAACATTCTATAAGGATTCCTTACTTTTTCCGTATGGGATATTCTTTATCCTTTTTACCCTTTTTAGTATGTTTCATATGTTCCGTTAGTAAGTTACCCTTTTGTCATGTATACCCTGTAACCCTAGTGGGATTAGTATATAAACCCGATCTACTTATATGCAGACAATGATTACATTACATTATTGATTATTACAAGTTTCCTTTCCTAAGTAACCCTAGTGCTCGCGTTTTATCTCTTAACTCTTAATTTATTCCCTTTAGTAAGGAGTAGTGGTGAGTAACTGTTATAAGTCATATGAATGCTTGGATTAAGCTGAATAAGATCAATTGGTGTGTCATATCTAATTAGTAGCTGCTTAGATTTGCTAACCCCTGTGTTTTTCTTTTTGTTCTCGTTCATTGTAGTGCTACTTCGTGTGTACGATCTCTAGGACACATCATAGACTCTAGCAATATACACAATTTCATGCAAGCAAGTGTAAATCTGCTTATTATTCCCATTATTGAATTTTCTGTTATGATCGAAAATGGTAATAATCTTGTGTGTTCAACAATGTGTCAAGCTATTCCATTATTATTAAACAATATTGTATTTTCTATAGATTTTTACATATTGGAAATACAAGTAGCAGAACTGGTCCTAAGAATTCAATGGCTTACAACATTAGGACCAGTAACTTTTGACTATAAACATCTCACATTTAAATTGGATGGAAATGTGGTAGATTTGCATGGTACAACAAATCTGGTAGCAAAGAAGATTAATCATAATCAATTAAGAAAGTTGGTAAAGACAAACAATATTGCTTGTATGTTTTATTTAGTGGCTTAGAAGAGTGACTCATCCATACATACCACCAACAACAACTTTATAGAAGAGTTATTGGGTAGATTCGAGGATGTATTCGCAACTCCATCATCATTACCACTATTATGGTTAGTCTAACATCACGTTCATCTCAAAGATAATAAATAAGCAATTAATGTCCATTCATATCAATATCCTTACTTTCAAAAGATAGAAATTAAGAAACCCATCCATGAAATGTTGGAGTTGGGTATAATTAGACCAAGTACTTGTGCTTTTTCTTCACTAATATTACTAGTAAAGAAGAAAGATGGCTTTTGGAGATTTTGCATCAATTATAGAGCCTTAAATCAAGCTACAATAGTGGATAAGTTCCCTATTCCTACCATAGATGAATTGTTGGATGAGTTAGAGGGAGACACTATAATTTCTAAGATGGATATGAGTCAGGTATCATCAAATTAGGATGTACCTAGAAGATGTGCACAAGATAGCCTTTCACATACATGAAGGGCATTATGAATTCTTAGTAATGCCATTTAGGTTATCAAACACACCGACCACATTTCAAGCAGTCGTGAACATCATATTTAGGCCATATTTGCATAAGTTTGTAGTTTTTTTTTTTTCCTAAAGATATTCTGGTTTATGGCAAGACATTGGAAGAACATTTGTTAGATTTGGAATAAGCTTTTAATTGTCTAAGGGAACATACTTTCTATATGAAAACAGTCGAAATGTTTTTATGGTCAGCTTGAGATTGAATACTTAGGCCATATTGTTTCACAACAAGGTTTAAAACCTGATCTGAAAAAATTAAAGGCCATTAGTGAATGGCAGCAACCCACAAACGTAAAGCAACTTAGGGGATTTTTAGGGATATTAGGCTACTACAGGTGCTTTGTTCACAATTATGTCAAGATTACAGCACCTTTAACAAATTTGTTGAAAAATGATGCATTTAATTAGACTCAAGAGGCTACTAAAGCATTTGCAGAATTGAAAAATGCTTTAATAATAGTACCTGTACTTGTTTTACTAGATTTTACAAAGATGTTTATAGTAGAAACTGATGCTTCAAGATTGGGAATAGGGCATTTTTGCATCAAGGAGTAAATCCTATTGCATATTTTAACAGGAAGTTAAGTTTAAGACTACAAAAATCTAGTACATATGTCAGAGAATTGGTGGCCGTAGTGGAAGCTGTAAGAAAGCGGTGCCAATACTTTTTGAGATGCCATTTTATAATATGGACAGATCAGAAAAGCTTAAAAGAGATTGTGAATCAAGTTATTTAAACACCTAAGCAACAGCAATATTTAGCTAGATTGATGGGATAAGACTGCCATGTGAAGTATAAATCAGGCATGGAAAATAAAGTAGCTGATGCCTTATTGAGACAATTTGATAAGGAATTTCAATTGATGGCTTTATCGTTACTACATTTTGATTTCATTACATTGCTCAAAACAGTATTACACAATAATGAAGAGTGAGTACAATTAAAAGAGAAGTGCAAAAAAGTGGAGTCAACTTCACTAAACATGACGTATGAGGATGATTTGTTACTTATACGTTATAGGATATATATCCCTTCCAATTCATCTCTTATTTCTACCATTTTAATGGAATTCCATGCTATACCTATGGAAAGACATATGAGAATTTTAGAGACATTCAAAAGAGTTAGTGCAGCATTTTATTAGAAGCAAATAAGAGGAGATGTGGAATAATTTATGAAGAAGTGCCATGTTTATCAACAAGTAAACTACTTAATAAACAATTTGGTAGGACTTCTTCAACCTTTACCTATTCCTCAAAAGGTTTTTGAGGACATATCAATGGATTGTGTAACTAGACCACCAATTTCAAAAGGGTACTCAGTTACACTTGTAATTGTTGATCGATTGACAAGATACTACCATTTAGTTACATTACCAACAGCCTATACAACAACTTCAGTAACTAGATTATTCATTGATATCATGGTAAAGATACATGAGATTCCAAGAACTATTGTGTGTGAAAGAGATAGAAATTTTGTGAGCTACTTTTGGGTGGCATTGAATTGAAGATGAGTTTGGCTTATCACCCATAAACAGATGGCCAAACCAAAGTTCTTAATAGATGTATTGAGCACTATTTAAGGGCTCAGGGGATGGAAAACCCTAAGTGGCTAAAATATTTTCCTTGGGAGGAATTCTATTTCAATACAAGTTTTCACACTAATGCCCACATGACCCCATTTCATGCATTATATGGAAAGGAGTTGCCTAAATTGTCTAATTACATTAGAGGATTAAGCTCTACAAAAGCTATTGATCATGAGCTCCCTACTAGAGATGATATTTTGAGAGCATTAAAATAGAATATGAGTAAGGTATAGTAGAGAATGAAGTGTTTTGTAGATGAAAACAAAACTGATAAGGAGTTATAGGTGGGAGATTATGCATATGTAAAACTCTAACCCTATAGATAGACTACTTTGGCTAACTAATGCATTTATAGGGTCGTACATACAGAGGCTATACCATAACGAACCCGAACAAGAAAATAAAAAGGGGTTTTAGCAAATCTATGAGCTACCTAGTTGGATACGTTGCACCAACAAGATTTTATATAGCCTATAACTCCCTAGATGTGACTCACCGGTCCAAGTTATAGGGTTAATCACCACAATTCATACTAAAGGGATTGATAAGAGTGGGTTTTTCTAAAGAAAAGACTCAAGGATTTATCATTAATATGTCAAATTTGTCTAAAACCTATACAAGTGTCCTATTTACACATAGTGGCAAACTTATAAATAAAATGACTAAAAGGATGCCCTAGTGGCATTTCCATAAATATATGAGGGTAATATATGAATAATACAAGAAATAAGAATTCCAAATAACATACGTAAAAATAGATATTCAAATGAGCTATTCGAATGAAGGGCAGATAAGCTAGGTTGATAAGCTATTGGAGACCTTGAAGAGTTGATTTGGTGAACCTAAAATCCTGGCCAACCTAAAGAGCAGACCAATCGAGCAAAGTAAACTTGTAGAGCAAACTTATAGAGTAGAGCAAAATAGACTAGCATAGTAGAGTAAACTTGGCAGAGCAAGGCAGACCAACCGAGTAGAGCAGACCAACTAAGCAGAGCAAACTTGGCTATCCTTGATAATATCTATGAAAAGCTCATAAATAAGTCTTCTACACACGTAGAGCTTCCAAATAAGTCTTTGGCACATATATAACTCATGAATAAGTCTCTTCTATGGCCTGAAACTTAGCATTTGGTTAGGTCGTTACCCCAAGGCTTATCATCACCCCCCTTTTGAAAAAGAAACTTGGCAATTGACTACTCTAACTTCCACTTGGATTAAAAACAAATTTGCAAAAGCAAAACAAAAATAAACTTAATAATTACGATAATTATAAAGGGAGATTGATAGGAATCAAACTTCCATTGGACGAATAACTAGAGCTCGAGTTAAAGATTGCAAAATCTCACTTACAGGATCTTAATGAATGGACTAATTGAAGATGAGCAAGTTTCTGTGATTACATTCAAGTTGCATCATAAAGCTTTGAGAAGATAATGTATTATTTTCACATGTTACCATGCACAATTGGGAGTAGAAAATTGTAAGGGGACTCTAATCCACATAGTGTGTTCTCTCTTTACCCATTTAATTGGAGACCACTCACCATTCAAATAACTACTTTATCTAAGCTTTCCATCTGAATGAGTCCCTTTTTCCATCCAAAGGGCCAATCCGAAGACGTTGTTTTGGGAGTTCCATTTGTAAGCCTTTTGATTGGCCACATTAACCCATTCAAATGGGCCAACAACATTCAAAAAATAATTTATGACAACTTTATCCTTTTAGTTATGCTTTGAGAATTTTTTTTTTCTTTTGCTTTTACCCTTAAATTATATATTAACAAGGGTTTATTTTATATTATCTTTTCCTTATTAAAAAATACAACTTTCATGATTGAGTGATTTTCTCTCAAACCCTAGTTCTTATCAATCTGTTAGATTTCAACAAACAAACTGTTCTCTTGATTCATAAGTTGTATTGCATCAAATGAGCGTAAAACAATAGGAGAGTCATATTTGAAGAAGAGTTATTCATTTCTTTCATAATATAAAACCCTAAAGAAAAAATTTCATCATTGAGAGGTATGATTAGGTTTTGATGGTTGCTGACCTAGAGTACACTAGATCATGTAAGGTAATGTCATGGGAAGTAGAATTGAGGCTAGACATGAGATGATGGAGGTAAAGCTATTAATGATTTAGCAGTTGCTAAATAAGGAATGGTGAACTATTACTAGCATGTGATGTTTAGAGGCAATTAAGGACAATGATTTATACTCTTGTGAGACTTTCCTAATATATTTGAGAGATTTGTTCCAAATCTATGTAGAGTGGTTTTATACAGAAGGGAATGGGCTAAAGGTTAGTCGCTTATGGTGTAAGTATAGTTTATGTCAGACTACATGATTGGTAGATGTACATGGTATTGGATGTAAGGTATGTAGCAAAGTTATCCTAATATTTTCATCTCTTAGCTCAATAAATCATGTTGGTTATTGTAATACTAGTAAGATTCGATAACATGGAGATGTCTCATGAAGGCTTAGTGATAACAAAAGGAGTTAGGTTTAAAGACTTGTTTCTACTACAAAAGATGATGGTTCTTAGTAGCTTTGTTGGGAATGTCAATCTTTGGGAAGAGGATCCTTGCATTTGTTTGTTAACTACGATAGGAAATTGCAAGTTAGATGTATGGTGGAAAATCCATTTACTTCACTTGGGTGTTATATGGATTTCTAAAGTGAAGAGAGTTTGGAGAAAAGTAAAATCTAAGGAGTTTGAGAAGTATTTAGTGACTGATAAAAATGTGCTGGATGGAAAGAGCAGAGTGTTATAGGAGTCTACGACCATAGTTGCACATGGTTATTAGAGTAAACAGATGATATCATATAAGGCTAGCATGATGAGGGCTCACTAGTTGTGCAATTCATTAGATAGCCTAAAGTAAGTGATTTTAGTAAGACAAATTTAGAAGAGTCACATTTCATATGTTGCTTAGGTGTATGAGCAAATGTATTAAGTTATGCAAATTCAAGCTAGAGTGGATATTTATTGAGTTGTGTCTTAATTTTACATGAGATCTAGGCTTTGGAGCATAAATAGAAAGCCTCATGAACTTGTTAAAGAAATTGTTGCTCTAGATTATGTGAAAATCTTTATAGCTTTGCTATTACAGTACAATGGATCAATTCAATCTTGCCCATAGTTTCTTACCCATCTTTTTTTTTTTCATGTGAATTGTATGTCCTTATTTTTCTCTTTCTTGACATTTAATTTATAATTATATGTTTTGTGATTTCCAATGAAAAATCTAAATCCCTTCCCAACAACTTCCAACTTAGAGCAAAAAATGTAAGCATATAACATCGTATATGGGTTTTGCAATGTGCTTTCGGTGTCAAAATGACTAGGATTACTTGTTGTTAGCTTTTTTAGGTCACCATTTGTGGTTTCTTTGTTTTTAATATATATATATATATATAAAAATCAAAATGGTAGTGTAGACACCTAATTTTTGCCCCTTTGTAATTTTAATTTTAATTTTAATTTTTACTTTTACAAAAAGGGTCCTAATTCAAAAAATAAAAAAACATAAAATGATGAAAATACCAAAAAAAAAAAAATAAGAAAAGAAAAAACTATAAAAATTTCGTAGATTTTTAGGAAGTAACTTATATTAGGAACAAATAGTTTTAGTTATAGTTTTAATTTTAGTTTAGTTAAAAAATTTTATTTTAGGGAATTTGATAGTTTAAGTATAGTTTAATTATACTAAATGTAAAGGCACAGACCAACGGCTTAATAGATAAGTATCAGAGTATTTGGATTGGATTTAATTTTAGGTCTTGGGTTCGATTCTCAGCAGGTAACTATGTCTTTATTTTTCTATCTTTGCAAAAGCAAGATGAAAACGGGATTCATATCTAAGATCGTTTGAATCTAGTTTGATTTAATTAAATCAGATTTGAATTAAATTTGGATCTAGTTTAATAAATCAATTAAATATGATAAGATATGATTTGGAATGATATAATTTAAACTCTATAAACACACACACACATGCTATAGCAGTGGATACCATCCACTAAAAAGCAGACTTCACGATAACGAACACAGCACCACCTTACGAATACTACAGCAAACACCCCAATTTCCTTCAACCCTTAAAATCAATTAGCAGCAAAGCCATTGTTCACGAACCCATAGAAATTGAACAACAATAGCAGTAGCTACTCTGCTGCACAACCAACGCAGAAGTCCAGTTCATTGCCGATATCACTATCCATACCGTTCACTGTCCACGACCGAGTCCCATCTTCTCCGACCGCATAACAGCCAAATTCCCACAGACAGTAACAGCTACTCCACCGAGGACCTATGCTCTCTATCTATGCATAGCCATTGTCCTAACATCAAGCGACCAGCCCAACTCCACTGTTGCAGCGAGCCCATCTCCAACACATGCTGGATTAACCTCCACTGCCCCTCAATTCGCCTAACAACAGTCCACACGTCACAGCCCTACACACGCCTACAACCCTAACTACCATCCCCAATCCTCTATAAAACACAAACCCCCCTTTACTATCCTATCTTCAACGTCCAAGCTCCACAGCAATCGAACTCCACCCTTCATCATCACAGCAGCACAGAACGTACATGACACAACTCCGGCGAACCCACCCACAGCCTAATTCGCGCATGCCCAGCAACCAACAACACATGTCACTAATGCCCATACGCTGCGGCAGTTCACACACGTACATCCGGTAACCGTGACACACGATCAATGCAGCTCCATCCTTAATACCGATAGAACACTCCAACGCAATTGCTGTTCGCAATCAACAACTGTCCTGCATGCTATAACAAGAATCCCAAACTGCTGTACGACACTAGTCAGACAGCAACGACACTAAATGGGCAGCAGCAACACCAGGCGGATAGCAACGCCAGGTGAACAACAATACATTCTGCACAACAGCACCACAGCGTACAATTCAGCACTGATTGTCACGTCTCCACACTCGACGAACCAATACCAACACTTCACCGAACAGCCCAAGTCAGGTTAAGTTTTAATTATTTTATTTTATTTATTTATTTGTCTCTTTATTTATCATTATAATTCCATTAGTTATTTAATTAAGTTTATGACATGATAGGTAAATAGATATATGTGTATGTATTTATATGCTTAATTATATTTTTAGCATTATGCTTTAGGATTTTCTCACTTAGGAAAATTTATTTTGTAAATAAATAAGAATAAAAAAATAAAAACCCCGTTTTAAAAAAAATAGGACTTTTAGAGAGTTTTTTATAAAATAAAATAAAAGACTTAGTGAATTAAGACTCTTTAGTTTTCTTTTGAATAAACTGAATCAGGTAATAACGTAAATGCGATCAGTTTTCAAAATTAAAATAAATCAACACATTAAAGATTTTTTTTTTAAAGAACTATGATCGTCTGATCCCGGCTAGCGGGTACCTAGGCACCTTCGGGGCGACGATAAAATATGTAGAAACTTAGGTTCTTTTTTATTTTATTTATTTATTTTTTCTTTAAAAATATTATAATTAAAAGAATAATCCTCATTTTGGTAAATTAGATAGTGGTACCCG
Source organism: Lumnitzera littorea (assembly GCA_024138015.1). Lineage (NCBI taxonomy): Eukaryota > Viridiplantae > Streptophyta > Magnoliopsida > Myrtales > Combretaceae > Lumnitzera > Lumnitzera littorea. The sequence continues at coordinate 13,991,932 of JAMXBB010000010.1, read as the reverse complement.
TTAAGGGTTTAATAAGTTAGACCCCAAACTTGGAACCCTCTGATTCTTCATTTAAAATTGAAATCAAAGACTACTAGCCAAATCGTAATCAATCCACCTAATTGGTTAAGATTTCTTTTTCTTTTTCTTTTCCTAACTTCGGTTGGGTGGTGACTCCAAAAATTATTTTCAATAAAAAAACCGAAATTTCTCAATTTCTTTAGTCGAAGATTAATATTAAATAGGTTAGGGTTTAGTATTAATTGGAAATAGAGAATTCAATTTTAAGTAGAAAACTGAAAAATCAGACTCAACAGGTAGGACTTATATTTTATTCATATGTCTTTTATCTTAAAGGAGATGGACATTGTTATGTTACATAAAACTAGAGAAGGGGAAAATTAAAAAAATAAAATAAGGCTTTATGAATCCTCTAATTGTATGTATAGCCAACATCTTCTTTATAGATACATGCAATTTGCATGAATATACTTTCATGAGGGGTGCAGTAGGTATAAGAGTTGAGTAGTCCAGCCAATCTAAGGATAAGGCAATGAATTGTTTTTTTCACATCATCCAATGTAATTAATGCAATTTTTAGCTAAGCACATAGAAATAAGAGGGAAAATTTTCAAACAAGGACACATGGGGTTTGTTGTTGTCATCTCTAGATATTAGTTAGTAGAGATTTAGGGAGGACTTAGGCTTTCCATAACTAAGTAAGGTTACAAAATAGAAAATAGTGAGGGGGCATTAGGGTGCTATTCGGCGTAGCTACTTCAATATTTAAGTTAGGCGTATATATGAGGAGAATAAGAGTATTCAAAGACATAATGTAGGCTCAAGTATGTAAAGTGTCAAGTAGTTTACCGTTAAGTGATGACCTTATATGTATAGAGAGTGGAGCTAACAGTTAGAGAGGAGTTAGAAGGCGAAGGCCACATCTACAAGTATTGGGTGGTGGAGCCATGATGTCCAACATGGTCAGCAAATATAGGAGGTAGTTGTTTGACTTAGTTACTGGCCTAATCTATATTCTTCTAGCCATTGGTGATTATTATGGTTAGGTAAGCTACATGATGGGCCTAGGTTGAGGTCAACCATGAAGGGGAAGGATGGGTTTTCTAGGGATGCATCCTGGGCTTTGAGCCTTATTAGGTTGGCATAAGCTTAAGGGGCCTATGTCTAAAAGGCCCTATTAACACTTGTTGCCCTCTACCCCCTTTACAATTTCATTATCGTTATGGAGGCAAGGAAGGGAAAGATGGGCTTCTTAGGTGTGTAGTCAATCTAGTCCAAAGGCATCCATGGTGATAATGTTGACATGTCGATGTGGTGGTGAAGATGTTCAAGCTAAGTAACATAAGGAAGATGTGGTATACTAGAGTAGGCTGCCATTTAGGCCAAAGTGGGTACTCTAAACTTGAAGTGAGATACAGGAGGTCCAACCTCCATAGCCGTCAGGGGTTACAAAGTGGTTAGTCCTCAGTCAAGTCAAATCTAAGTCAGATAGGCGATCCAAGGTGGATACCTAACGGGTTGAGCTAGGTGCTCCAGGCCAAGGTGAAGATTCGGTGGGTTGAATGCTTAAGCCAATAGGGTGGCAAAGTAGATGTGTTGAGTAGATAAGACCGAGCCAAGTTGACCACTATCCGAGCAACTACCATTTGTCTATGTTGAGGTGTAGTGTTATTAAAGTACCGAACAAGTTCTTTCATGGAAAGTCAAAGGGGGCCCAAGAAAACTTCTTGCAAAAAGTAACTTTTCAAGTTCCTACTTTATTACGCGTTCGAATGGTGTAGTTAACGTGATGTGATAAGTATCTTATCTTTGTATACATGTATGCAGTTGCATGTATTTTGTCTTTCGAATGCGGCCATTTGATTGAAAATGTCTCCATGTGTCCATATCGTAACATTTTAGGGGATTTATGCTTATAAAAATCCTTATAACAGTCGATTCACTTTCTAACGCGTTTAGCTTATAAGTACCATAATCACTTTGACATATTACTCTTTTGCAACCTTTCTCACTTCTTTATTGCAACCAGTGCAACCTTATTTTCTCCTTTCATCACCTTTCTTCAAAACTTTCTTTCTTTCTCCTAAACTTTTCTTCAAATTTCTTCGCTTTTCTTTGCTTCTTCAACATCAAAATGTTTACTATCAGTGGAGCAAACACAGGTGAGATACCTTTAGATATATCAAAATATAACATAGTAGACTCTAAAGCCACAATAAGTGACCCTCCCTACGGAGGAGAAGATGAAGTTATGTTATTAGCACAACTGGATGATGCTTCGAGGATGGCGGTGGAGGCACTGGATAAAATTAAGCTTATCAATGTCATCCCAAAGAATGCTTACGTATACGCTCCCTTACCAGAGGCCATAGATTTGTTTACCGTGCTTAGGATAGGCAGATGTTCTAGTAATCAGATTAGTAGTAGTAAGCCTTCCGCTGTTAACTGTGTTCGAACAAACTTCATAGTTGGACCAACTCTAAGCTAGATAGTACAATTGCCAACAAAGGAGGAAAGGGTGCTTTTGTTGTAGGGGAGGTACTTTATGGTGTTTGAAAAGTGTTTGGAATATGGGTGGTGCCTCCCCTTAAGCAAATTCGAGAAGGAGCTCTTCAACTTTCACCGGTGTGATCCAATGCAAGTCCTTCCCAATGGGTAGAGGGTGTTGAAGGCATTTCGGGGGCTTTGTGAATTCCTGATAATAAGGGTCACTCTCAAACTCTACAACCATTTCTATATATGGAAGAGTTTGAGTAGATGGTCATACCTTGGTGTGCCTAGGAGCTTAGTTATCATTAGGACTTACTGTAGCAGATCTAAACTAAAAATGGGTCCTTCGAGATATCGAAGAAAATAGAGTGAATAGGTTTACAAATGAACTAGAGTAATTGACGTAAAGCTACTCGAAGAATGTGATACACCAACAAACACAACACAGCTTGACACTTCACTTGATATGACACATAAGTTGATGTCAAAGTCCACCCACCACTAATCCTAAGCTACTCGGCAAAATTAAATAAGAGTGTATGAAAGATGGACTTGGAGAGGGTTGTCTCACAAGAACAGAATATTTAGTCTATGTGTAAAGTTTTGATGATTTCGGCTTACAAGGAAAAGGGACTATTTATAGTAAGTCTCTAGGACAACGTCACAATTAAAGAAATTACAAGAAGGCATATACAAAAGGGAATTCCTAGTACATGAGAAAAAGTGTAAAAAGGATGAAAGACAAAAATGGAAAAAGTAGTACAATGTCAAATAAAGTGGACAAGTGGCAGTGCAACATTGGTCTTGTACGAATATTCTCTAAGCACAATAGGCGAAAAGGATTAAGATGTTGCAGCAACAAAGGGGCCTGAAAGAGAGGGAGATGGTACCATGCTAAAAGAAAACTACTCGGTCGGTAAGTGAGTCTCTCGTCACTTGGTAAGAACCTTCCGGCAGCAGCTGGTTAGATTACTCGGTACAGGGTCCTGGGTAAGGGAATGGTCAGCATCATCACAACCAAGTATATAGATCAACGTATGACAATGTCGAGAGCTCAAGGAGTTTATCCACCTTCCTTTGGTGTAAAGTTTCTTATCATCAGTGGGTTACACAGAGAAGATTCTTCGAGAGAGGGATTGGAGGCCTCGGAGCCACGTATAAGTAATGGGACTGCTAGCTGGCAGTTCATCATACCTCCAACCCCGTCTAAGGAGAAAGTTGTTTAGAAGCCTAATGGATTTTATTAAAGGCTGGTAGGATAATTTCTTAGTGGTGAAGTTGCCAAACCAAGTGGACTTTTGAATACGATGGACCAATCTAGTCCGAATTAAAGCTGAGAATGAGCTTAGGCCTAGTGATGCCGAAGCTACAAGGGAGATTAAAGAATTCATAGCCCTTATAAATGGTAATGAGATAAATGCTATGGAGACAGTATAGAGATTCTTTAAGTATTCGATCTCCGAGCTCTTCACAAGCATGAAGAAGGTTATGGTGAAGAAATGGACAGATCATACAAGTTTGTTTTTCACGAATAGCTTCTTCCATCATGCTAGTGTATGTGTGTAAAATTGTGCTTTAGCTAACATACTCTTAAAGAGAAGGGAGGGATCTTCCTTGGCGAAGTTGGTAAATGATCACGTTGTACTCTTTCTTTGTATTGACAGTTTATTTAATTCTTTATAGACAAGAGATTGGTCGAGGAGATACACCATTCGTTGGCATTCGAGCTGCTGAGGCGTCACTAAGTTAACACGAAGCCGACAAATAAAGCCTTTAACCCCAAAAGCAAGGCTGTGAGGTCGAAGTCGAGTGTAGGGGAAACAGCAGGGTTGAGCGACTACTCTACCCTAAGGGATTCCTTTTGTTGGTCTCCGTACAAAGTTACTGGCTGTCAAGCCTATGAGTATGGTTCTTCCCTCTACTAGTTCTATCCCTACCTCTACGCTTATAACTATAGAGGGTGAACCTACTGTTGCTAAGGATTAGGATGTGGTGATGCTTACCCCCTCTGACAGGGGTAAGGAGGGGATGACCGAGACTGGTGCCTCAACTGAAGCAATTGGTTAGAGAGCAAGGCCCTTAAAACCCCTAAGGATGTAGCCCTTGAGGTGAAGAAGAAGAAGAAGATGAAGGTGAAGGCACCTATTAACCAAGTGAACTAGTATGAGTGGCTTACAACTCATCTGTATAGGTATATCGATGAGCTCAGGGAAGAGTTCTATGAAGTCCTGAACAAGTTTCGATGTATGAGGATAGCACGGAACTTATTTAGGGATGCACTATACGTATCTTGGAATGAGGAGCTATGCCTTCAAAAATTCAAATCTAAGACCATGAGGGTTAGGGGAAGCTCCTAAGGCTGAAGTGGGAGGTTTGACGCAATGACATTACATTGCACTACTAGACTTTCAGCGTTTAAGCCTCGATGGGGTCATACACCCTTAGTGACTACACAAATGGTAAGTCATTTAAGCTCGCTCATCTAATAGGTAAGCCTTCGTTTCTTTGTATTAATGTCCTTCTTTGTTAACACCGATTTAATCTTAGTTTATGTGTCTTTACAGTACCATAGCCAGTTGTTGCTCCAGTTTAGTAACTACGACACTCTACAGAATAAGGTAAATGGATTTCATGCGGCAATAGCTAGTGCACAAAAGGGCCTGAAGGAGATAGAGTCCTCCTCTAATAAATATTTGGATAAGTTTAGCAAGGGTAACTAATGCCCACGTTACTCTTATATGCAAATGATTGTGCTTAAGGTGAAGCTACAAAGATAAAGCGGGGGAGAGCCAATGCTAAGAAGAACTCTAAGGCAGCCGACGAATTGAGGACTCAACTAGATGATGAGCAAAGGAACAAGACTTAACTCTCTCAAAAGTTGGATAAGGAGAGGAGAGCCAAAGAAGAGCTTGAAAGACAAAATATTGAATTGAAGGCATCGGTCTCTAAGCTAAGGACTGAACTAGCAATGAAGGCGTCTGAGTGTGACAACACCAAAGTGACATTATTGGAGCTAGCCGGTCAAAAGGTTAGGTTAGAGCAAAATATCCAAGGGCTCTAGAGAGAAGCTTCGAAGATGAAGGAGATCATCTCCAAAATGGAGAGTGGGGAGGAGCTCAACAAAGCTACCACCAAAAAGGTCATCAATGACTTCTAGAAGACTAACCGATGGTTAGAAGAGCTAGAGGACATCTCTACTGAGTGTGCTCAGTTCACATGGAACGAAGTGCTCTCCCATCATCCTAAGCTCAACCTTAACTTCTTAGGGTGGCTAGGTGGTCCAATTAATCGGGAGAGGAGGGTAACCTAATTAAGAGAAAGAGAAGTTATTTAAGTAGTTGACGCAGTCTAAGGTGCCCCTTTCGCTGCCCGGGATGGTTAAAACCTTACTTCATCCACTTTTACCTCGGCAACTCAGCAAGAGGTTACCCTTGAGAGTACTTCCCAAGATGATTAAGGTCAGGGTGATCCTCCTGTTGACCCAACCCAACAAGTCTCAGCCCCTCCCTTTACATCCCTAAGCTAATCATCTTAGGAGCAAGGGCCATCAATAGATCAACCCTCTAAATGGATCAAAGCGTTAGATTTTTCAAAGCTTCCAGAGTTTATTGATTCAACACTATAAGTAGTTGTCCCCCTTCTTTTCTTTTTGTACGTCAAGTCGGGATGCCAACCTTAATTCTATACATCCCTTTAAATGGAATTTAAATTTCTTCATTCAGTATACTTATTTTACTTTTCGTACTTCGACTTCTATTGGTACATTTTACCTCTTTGTTCAATTTGTTGTACTTGTTTGGAGGTAAAGATTGGGGAGTTCCTCAATTGTATAAGGGTTGTTATCCCTTTCCGAGGTTACCCTAAGGGGGGGTTTAGTTAGTAGCATTCCCACCTGCTTAGTCAATAGGAGTTCCATAAGTAAAGGGTATTGGAGGGGGGGGGGGGGGGGGGGG
>JAMXBB010000010.1:13952016-13985111 GCA_024138015.1 Lumnitzera littorea | reverse complement strand
TTATATTACTAAGTGAAGAGATTCCGGTAAATAATTTAGGATTAGGGTAAATATGCTTGAGAAAGGTATTAACTTTAATTGTGAATCCCTCCAGTCAAGAATAATAGAAATTGAATTGAATATATTTTAAGCGGTCACATGTTAAATACTAGGGGAAATAATTCCTAAATATGTTATTAACTTCTTGAAGTCGTTTTTCATTTTATTGCTTTCTAAATTGCTTAATCAAGTCTCATAATTAGTTTAGTTTGTTAATTTCAGTATTTTTAATTCATTCAACCCATCACAATTTTCCGATTAGATAATAAAGTTAAGGTTAATATTAGTACTCGAAATCTCTAAGGAATCGACTCGGACTCACATCCGCTATATTAAAATTGATAGGTGCACTTGCCAAATATCAAGTTTTTGGCGCCGTTGCCGGGGATTTTCGATATTAAGGACACTAATTGCTTTATTACTTTGACCATTTTGTTTTTCTTTTGTTTTCATTGTTTATTTTTATTACCTAGAGCTGCAATTGATCAAGTATTTCTTGCCCTTGTAGTGCATGACCCGAAGCAACCCGAAAGATTTGGTGGAACTTGATCCTGAAATTGAGAGAACTGTTCTTCAAAATTTAAGATCGCGACCTAGACAAATTGTGGCTACCATAGAAGACGAGTCAATCATTGAGATTAAGGAAGAGGGTGAAGAGGCTAACACTCAATTCATCGAGCAAGAAGATCCACTACACATGGCTAACAATGGTAATGAAGCAAATCGGACCATGTCCGACTATTCAAGGCCTACACTTATTGGAGCTGACTCTAGTATCGCAAGGCCAACCGTCGCGGCTAATAACTTCCAAATTGTACCTAACATCATACAAATGGTGCAATAATATGTTCAGTTTGACAGTCTCCAAGATGAAGATCCTAATGCCTACATCTCTAGCTTTCTAGAGATTTGTGATACATTTAAAATCAACGGAGCCACTGATGATGCCATCCGACTGCGACTATTTCCTTTCTCCTTTAGGGGTAGAGCAAAACAGTGGTTGAACTCCCTACCACGAAATTTAATCACAACTCGGAATGAATTGGTAGAGAAATTTTTGGAGAAGTATTTTCCACCTGCAAAGACCGCTAAACTTCAGAATGATATTTCTTGTTTTGCTCAATTGGAAGTAGAGACTCTATATGACACTTGGGAGTAGTTCAAGGACTTGCTTAGGAGGTGCCCACATCATGGCCTCCCACTATGGATGCAGATTCATACCTTCTATAATGGTCTCAATTTATCTACGAAATAGATGATTGATGCATCCGCAGGAGGTACTTTGAACACAAAGACACCTGAGCAAGCACAAAATCTGATTAAAGGAATAGCAATGAACAATTATTAGTGGGAAAGCACTAGAGCCAAGCAAAAGGCTATGGGAATTTATGATGTGGACTTAACCACTGCTCTGGCAGCCAAGGTGGACCTATTGAGTAAGAAGATTAATGCACTCTCTGTTGGCTCTCAACAAGTGCAATCGGATGTAAGTGACTTTGGTATGCAGGGGTATGGAGCACAAGAACAATTAGAACAGGTAGATTATCTAGGAAATCCACCCATGCAACAAAATAATCCCTATAGCAACACTTATAATCCCGGATGGAGGAATCACCCCAATTTCTCATGGGGAAATCAAAACCAAGGCCAGCAGAAAACTAACTTTGGCCCACTTGGATTTTAGAGACCATTCCCACCTCCTCTTCCTCAAGAAAAAAAGTCCAGTGTGGAAGAACTTCTCACAAAATATATTCAAGGCAATGAGGCTCGCTTATCCAACATTGAATCATCGTTGAGAAATCAAGAGGCGTCCAATCGCAACCTTGAGAACCAAATTGGTCAACTTGGGAAGCTAATCTCTGAAAGACCACAGGGAACACTCTTAAGGAATACCGAGGTCAATCCTAGGGAACATGTTAATGCTGTAACCTTGAGAAGTGATAGAAAACTGCAAGTAGAGAAAAAGGATAGTGGGGAAGTAGTTGAGAAAGAAGTGGAAGTCAACCATAAAGAAGATGCAAAGCCACTAAAATCAAAAGAAAGTATAGAATCACCGAAAGTGAAGGAGTACAAGCCTCCCATCCCTTACCCGCAACACCTTAAGCAAAGTTACACTGATCCGAATAAGGAATTTGGTAAATTGCTTGATATTTTCAAACAATTGCATATTAACTTACCTCTTGTTGATATTATCTTGCAGATGCCAAAGTATGCGAAATTTCTAAAGGATCTTCTATTGAATAAGAGGAAGTTGGAGGAGTTTACAACTGTCACATTGAATGAAGAATGCTCGGCACTTCTCTAGAAAAAGCTGCCACAAAAATTAAATGATCCAAGGAGTTTCACTATTCCTTGTATGCTTGACAATTTGTTAGTAGATAATGCTTTGGCAGACTTAGGAGCTAGTATAAATTTGATGCCGTATAAATTGTTCAAAAAGTTAAGGTTAGGAGAACCTAAACTAACGCGCATGAGTCTTCAATTAACTGATAGGTCTATCACATACCCTAAAGGCATCATAGAGGATGTTTTAGTGCAAGTAGACAAATTCATCTTTCCGGTGGATTTTGTTATACTTGATATAGATGAAGATATTGAGGTGTCAATTATTTTAGGTTGACCCTTCCTAGCTACCGCTAGGGCTGTTTTTTATGTTAGTGAGTATAAGTTGATATTACGAGTCGGGGATGATGAAATAGTTTTTAAAACTCTAGAGGAAACAAACAAATTTCTTGACTCAGAGGACATATGTCACAATGTTAATGGCACTAATGTCATTACATCTACATGTGTGCAGGAAACGCTTACTAAAGATTCCTCAAGCTATTGCTTGCAAAAGGGAGATGAAAATTTGGTAACCGACCCCAACTGTACAAAAGTGGTAGCTCAAATAGAAGTTCACGAATCTATTGTGGACAAGAAGGGGGTTGATCCACTCCATAAGCCAAAGGATCCTAGGTTAAAATCCTTCAACGAGAAGCCACCAATTTTGGAACCAAAACTGTCAAAAAATCATTTGGAACATGTCTTTGTGGTGAAAAGTTCAAAACTTCCAATAACAACCGCATCTAAGCTAAAAGCGGACAAAATGAAGAAGTTTAGGCTACATGAATTTGATAAGTGGCATGATAAGGAGAGAAACTATGGAAGTTATGCACCAATGAAATGGAATTGGAAAGGTCTATGGCCTAAGGGTAAATTTACACTTGTATGGAGGGTTCGAAAGCGAGATACAGGAGGAGTCCTATCTCCACCTGGATGAAGAATCATGAGAAGACGTATCCTGTCGAGTTATCGACGTTAACTATAGCGCTTCTTGGGAGGCAACCTATGTTTAACTTTGCTTACACTTTAGTTCTTTTAGTTTATTTCATTTTATTTTTTCTTTGATCTAGTTTTTCTTTACTTTTTTTATTTGTTTCAATTTTAGTTATAGGCTTTTCCTTGTTAGTTTCATTTTTATTCTTCTCTTTAGTTTTCTTTTTCTTATTTTTCTAGTTTAATGACTTTTATTTCTTTAAGTTTTCTTGATTAAAAAAAAAAAACAGAAAGTTACATGGGCGTAGGACACGATCGTATCCCAGCCCGTATCCATCCAGGCCCCTTTAATCTGCCCCACCCACAGAAAGTTACACGGGCGTGGGACACGGTCGTGTCTCAGCCCGTGTCCATCCAGGCCCCTTTAATCTGCCTCACCCACAGAAAGTTACACGGGCGTAGGACACGGTCGTGTCTCAGCCCGTGTCTGCCCAAATTATACTCCGCACAAACAGAAAGTTACACGAGCGTGGGACATAATTGTGTCCCAGCTCGTGTACGCCCAGTATTCTCGACTGCGTACAGAGAGTTACACGGGCGTGGGACACGGTCGTGTCCCAGCCCGTGTCCGTCCAGTTTTAACATACACCTACAGAAAGTTACACGGGCGTGGGACACAGTCATGTCCCAGCCCATGTGCGTCTAGAATCCACACACAAAGACAGAGAGTTATACAGGCGTGGGACACGGTCGTATCCCAGCCTGTGTCCGCCCAAGAAAGACACTGCCCACACAGAATGTTACACGGTCGTGTCCCAGCCCATGTCTACCCAACCCTACACGATTTTGTATACGCCCAGTTTATTTAAAACACACACAATCTCTCACATACTCACAATCCAACATATCTCTCTTTCATATTCTCTCTTCTCTCCATCTTCACATCATAAATCTTGATATTACAAATCCAGATTTAAGTAAGTTCTCCTTATTGATTTTGCTCTATCTTTCTCATGGTTTAGACAGTTTAGCTACTAGAAATTTTGGTCTTATGTGCATTGGTTCTTACATTTGGTCTGCAAATTTATTTTGTTCTTTCATCAATGCCATGCACCATTGCCTTGTGTTTCTTGATTTTATATGCCTTTATGATACCTCATCTAGTTAGATATTTATTATGCTCTCTTAATTCCAAATTTTGTTTGCTAATTTGCTAATCCTTATTTACTTATGCTAGTTAGGGTTAGCAATATGAGAAAACATTTCTAGGTTATTTAGCGTCTTTTATATGTTGGGATGCCTGTGTTTCAAGCTAATTGTAGTGTAGTAGGTCTATTATAGAATTGGTTGGATGCATTTGTAAGTTATTTCTTTTCCACCAACTAGTTTTCCAGCTGCACTCTACATGTTTGTTTAAATGCCCCAATGAGAATTCTGTTAATATTCTTCACTGTTAATCTTATCTCCCTCTACCTTCTTTAATTACGTGCGATAAGGATGTGCGTTTTTTATTTGGTTTGTTGATTCTTTTCAGGTATTCAATGGCGAATCGCGCAAAGCTTACCATTCGACGAAAATCCAAATTTGCAGCATCCTCTTCATCACACTCAGGAGCAATAGTTGAACCATTAGCTACTCTCCCTCCAATGGAGCACCCAATGCTTCAATTTAAGGAAGACTACCAGGTGCAATGATATAATTTACTTCAGAATAAGCCTTTCAGTGAGACCCTTCGGCTGGATTGGGATGTTCTCGCTCAATTAGAGCTCATCACAGAAATGAAGGAGCTCTTGGATGGTACCATTTAGGAGCACTTTTTATCTCTGGAAGCTCCAATTTATAAAGAGCTGACCTTGGAGTTTTTATGTACTTACAAACTTGACAAAGAGAGTGCTACTGGCATGGGCCCCAAACGCAAACTACATTTCACTTTGAGTAGCCACCCATTCTACATGACCATAGCTCAATTGGGCAGATATCTCGGTCTTTATGAAGATCGATATAGACGGACAGAAGAGTTCCAACGTCTCTTGTGTCGTTTTCCCCGTGGAGTAACAGTAGGGTCATTTTGGAACAAGATTACTATTGGTGATGCGTATGATCCAGCAAGGAGTAAGGCCTCTCAATTAGTCAAGCCTGAATATCGGGTTCTTCATTGGCTCTTTTCGCATACATTGACTGGTAGAGGCCTCAGCACAGGGGTGGTTTCCAACAAGGATTGCCTCTATCTGTACAGTGTCATTCATAAACATCCCATCAATCTCGCTATCGAAATCGCTGAACTTTTCACCCACTAAGCCACCACTATATGGAAGAAAAGGCATATTTGTTGTGGCCCTTACATCACCTTACTCATGCAGGCCATGTGGACTAAGGTTGTTGTTTGGCCTTCACTTACTTTAGTCAATCAAGTCACTCCTATGCGGCTTAATTCATTCCGACTCATGAACCTATTACCAACAAGACGTCAAGGTCGACACTCTCGCAGCAGCACATCTCGAGGCCAGACGTCTTCAGCCAGCTTTGAAGACAAATTTGATATGTTGCTATCTAAGGTTCATTATATCAGAGAAAGTGTAGATAAACTTCATATTCGCCAGGATAAAATGGAAAAATTTCTCAAAATGACAGAGTCGGATACCCGTGATGAGGATAATGAGAGTGAAGAAGAGGATGATGAGGGTGGTGAGGATGAGGCGGCTGCAGGTAGTAAAGAGGATGTTGAGGGCAGTGACGACGACGATGATACTACGATGGCTAAGGCACCATCTGATGAGGAGGATGAAGAGACGGATTCCGATCCCTCTTCTTAGTTCATAATTTTTTTTTTTTTTTTGTGTTGTCTTTCGTTGGCCAAGGCATGTAAACTCAGATATATAATGATGATGCTTCTTCGTTTTGAACTTTTTCCCCTAATTTTCGACTGGCAGGGAAGTATTAGTTTCTTTTCAGTATATATGTTTCCCTTTTCCCTATCTTGATTTTTCTTGTTTCATTTCTTGCTGCTATGATTTTTTAGTCGTATATTGAGGACATTGTACGTTATTAAGTGTGGGGAAGGGATATATATAAATTTGTTACTATTTAGGATACCAATTATTCACATTTGACCCAATTAATTTTTAAGTTAACTTGCAATAGATGATTAACTGGTATTAAGCCAAATCAACTGTGTCATCTTGATCATTATTGATCTTATTATACTTTACTAAAATTGATTAGTCAAATTTTTGGAGGGCAAAGTTACAAGTTATTTAGCTTAGCACTTTAAGACTTAAGATTGGAGCAACATCACTAGTTGAGAGTTAGTCATGGTTATTTTTAAATTTACTTTTATGTATACCTTTCTCTTAGAAATTTTTAAGAGTCCTATAATTTTTAGCAAACAAACAAATGAAATTCTTCTTTTGAGAAACCCTTGAAAAATCACAATGATTGGAGGTCAAAAGTAATAACAAGTGTATGCATAGAAAAAATTGGTAAGGATTCGTCTTGGTCCGTCAGAAGAGCGAGATTGAGTCCCAATGCCAATTCTAATGACAAAAATTGATATGGATCGGCCTTGGTCCATCAGAAGAGCAAGGTTCTTTCCCGCTATTAATATAAGGAATAAGTTAGTATGGATCGGTCTTGGTCCATCAGAAGAGCGATATTCTTTCCTTCTACCAACACAATTGTGCTTAAATAAGGTAAATTTAAAAGACCTCTCAACAAAAGCATGAACTAGGGGGATGATCAGAAGATGAGTGGATGTAAAATGTGTTTGTTTTAGATTATGGTGCTTGGTGAGATGGAAGAGAGAAGTGTAAACACTTTAGTCAAATGGACAAAATTTTTATGACTCTTTCTCAGTTGGTGAGATGTTAAATCCAATTTTTAGTTTAAGAATCCATGGTTAAATGATTCGGGTAAACTTTGATCTTCATAAATTAACTAGTGAACTCTAGTATTAAGTGTTATTGGAGCATTCGAATATGGTCAGGTAAAATTATGACATTGTTAAGATTGAAATTGGTTGACATTATTATTACAAGTTAATTGAAAATGAGTTTCTTATTTTTCTCCGGGTCAAGTGTATTTGTTCATCAGTTTCCTAAGTAGTGAGAAATTTCGTTTAGCGTTTCTTGTCTCGAAAGTTTGGTTTTGATTTATTTGCTTGAGGACAAGAAAATGCTCAAGTGTGGGGAAATTTGATAACTCTGATTTTAAACATATTTCACATGGTGATTTTATAGTATTTCCCGTACATTTTTTGTTTTCTTTAAAGAAATTGATACTTAATTGAGTAAAATTTTGATTTCAAGGTTTAAACGCGTTCTAGGATTGAAAACGAAGAAAAGGAATCAAGTTTCACTCAATTTGGAGTTCAAATGAAGGAGTTATGAAATTTTAAAATTACACGGTCTAGGACATGACTATGTCCCTAGGCTGTGTCCATGCAGGAAAATTTGCCAGGGTCAAAAAGTTACACGACCATATCACAGGCCGTGTCTGGTGATGAAAATGGAAACCTTACAATACATATATAAAAGGACATATTAGGGTTTCAAGACATAGGAGACATTAGAGAAGCGAAGAGACTTGAGGAGAAGAAGAAGAAAAAGGAGAAAGTAACACCAACTTCAAGATTGGAGAGATTTTTCATTAATCAAAGGGGTTTTTAATGTTTTATTTTATGTTTTTGATAGAACTCGTTTTTAGTTTCATTATGATAGCTTAGAATTCGTGTATTTAGGATTATGGAACCTAGGGTTTCATGTGACTCTTGGGTTGATTTATAATTTTCAATAAAGTTTATATCTTTTCTTGATTCAATTATGTTGTTTAATTGTTGATTGATAATTCTAGAGTATCAATTCATGATATTATGCATGTTGATTGAGAAATTACATGTGTAATTAGATCTTGACATAATTGAAGAGAATTACATGTATACTTAGAGATAAGATACGTGTTTCTTCCGGAAAGTTAATTATTTGTGTGGGAATTCATTATACATTAATGCAATTCTAAGTTATATTACTAAGTGAAGAGATTCCGGTAAATAATTTAGGATTAGGGTTAATATGCTTGAGAAAAGTATTAACTTTAATTGTGAATCCCTCCGGTCAAGAATAATAGAAATTGAATTGAATATATTTTAAGCGGTCACATGTTAAACATTAGGAGAAATAATTCCTAAATATGTTATTAACTTCTTGAAGTCGTTTTTCATTTTATTACTTTCTAAATTGCTTAATCAAGTCTCATAATTAGTTTAGTTTGTTAATTTCAGTATTTTTAATTCATTCAACCCATCACAATTTTCCGGTTAGATAATAGAGCTAAGGTTAATATTAGTACTCAAAATCTCTAAGGGATCGACTCGGACTCACATCCGCTATATTAAAATTGATAGGTGCACTTGCTAGATATCACATTCTAAACTACCCAGTTAATGGGAGTTCCTTACGTAAGGAGTGTTTCCCCTTACCAAAGTTACCCAATGGGGGTTAAGTTGGTGGTGTACTGACCTACCCAGTTAATGTGAGTTCCTTAGTTATGTAAGAGGTATTTCCCTATACTAAGGTTATACAAGGAGGGTCAAGTCAATAGCATTCCAACTTGCTCGGTTTAAAAGTTCCTCAGTTATGTAGGGGGTGTTTCCCCTTACTTAGTTACCCGAAGGGGAGCCAAGTCAGTGGCATTCCAACCTGCCTGGATAATGGGTCCGTTTACCCTTTGGGGGCTGAAACTTAGTATAAGAGTAGGAGAACAAAGCAAACGTAGATAGCACATATGAGAAATAGAAATTTCATTCATACTTTGTGAAATGATTTACAAAATGATTGGACATTAATCAAAATAAAGTAGAAGGTTATTGGCATTCCAAGTGCATAGGATGCGCTTGCCGTCTAAACATTCTAATCTATATGCTCCATTCTCCAAGCTCTCTTTTACTTTGATTGAGTCTTCCCAATTGGGGCTAACTTGCCCTGTCCTTCCCGTAAGCTTGTGGCTTCTAGCTTCCGATAAATTAGGTCACCGACCTTGAACTCTTTTTATTCTGACCTTCTGATCATATTATCTGGTTGTTTAGTGTTGGTAAGCAGTTACTCGAGTTGCAATGAGATCTCTAATATTCTCTATAGTATCGACATAGCCTGTAGTAGGGACTCATTGAGGATGGCATTGAAACTTTGAGTCCTTATGTTGGGAAGCTTTAGCTCGATGAGGAGCACTGCCTCTAACCCGAACTCTACGTGAAAAGGGTTTCACCCGTAGAGGTACGATAGGTGGTTATGTATCCCCACAAGATATTGGGCAGCTCATCTATGCAGGCGTCCTAAGCTTGGTCCACTTTCTTCTTCAAGCTTTCGAGAATAACCCGATTAGATGCTTCAACTTGACTGTTCGATTGAGCGTCAGTAACGGACGTGAGTGGGGCATGATGTGGTGCTTGATACGTAATTCTTTGAATTTAGGGTTATCAAACTAATGCCCATTGTCCATGATGAGGGCATAGGGGATCCCAAATTGGGAGAGGATGTTGTTCTAAACGAAGGATTCAATTCTCCTCTCGATAATTGATGTATCAAGCAAGTGTACCTATCAGTTTATAATATAGTGGATATAAGTCCAAATGTTAATCTCATAAGGACTAATACGATTATTAATACTCACTAAATCTTTATTATCGAACTGGCATATTAAATTTCAAGAAACTTAAAGAAGTAAATCTAAATTATTGCTAAAACTAATTTAAAGATTAACTAAGACACAATTCAAGAATTAACAAGAAAGCAATTCAATTAATTCAAGATTCAACGTTGTACTTAGATCTTGTTTCCCTTAGATCTACATGTGATTTTCCTAAAGATCATCTAATTTATTCTTTAATCTTTCTTAACCAAGAGAATTCTCTACTAAAGTTAATCATTTTTTCAAGCCAATTAACCCTAACCCTAAAATAACTTATTAGAATCTCTCAATAGCATGACTTAAGATTGCATTATTGAACAACAAATTCTCTACGCTTTAATTTGAAATCCGAAAGAATCTTTATCTAATCTTGCAACAATTCTTATCAACTATACCTAAATCTAATCTTATAAGAAATCTCTCGATTCTCTTATAAGATATCAAACTTTATATTACTACCTGTGGAAATAATAACCTCAATCATGAAGCAAACATAGTTGAATTAAGAAAAAACTAAAGAATTAAATTAATCAATTACTAATCATATCACATGAACAAATCTAGGTTCCACAAAACCTAGATGTCAAATACCTCCTCACTACACATTGCAAAATAGGAATCTAAAAGCATAGTATAGAAAATAATAGAAAGAAGCATCATAAAATAAAATAAAAAAAAATGAATCTTGAAATCTTTTCTTCTCCTTACTTTCTTGATTGTTTTTTGCTTCAAAAACTCCCTCAAAGTCGTGTGAAAAAATTCTCTCCAATAAACCCTAACAAGACTTTATATATGAAGAAATAAAAAAAATAAGTCGACTAGAAAAGATACGATCAAGAACACAACCATGTCTTTTGGTCGTGTAACAATCTATGCTTCATATTTATCCTTTTAAAATCAAAAAACCTAGAAACAACACGACTAACGACATGATCGTATCTTTTGGTCATGTCCTAGGCTGTGACAGTTGAAAATCAACTCCAAATTCACCTGGAAACGACATAGTCATGTCGTTCGGCTATGTCGATCTTCAAACTTTCATAACTTACTTATTTTAGCTTCAATTTGAATGAAATTTATTTCTAACTTCTCGTTTTCTAGTGTAAATCGTTTCAAAACCTAGAAAAAAAAAATTTTCACTTAATTAAGTATTATTATTTAAAAATAAACTCAAATATCAAGGAAAATCATCAAAAAATCACTAATTAAAATATATGCAATTAGGAACTTATCAAACTTCCCCACACTTAAGAATTTGCTTGTCCTTTAGCAAATAAAATAAAGAAAAATTAAGACTAGAATTCTTAAGTTAAAAACTATCATTGCCTAAGAAACTAGTCAAAAATTACACTTAACTTGGAAAGACTAAACTTACAAATCCAATCAATTTTCTTTAAATAACTTCCCTAACTCTTATACTCAATCTTTTTTTTCAATGTTCAAAGGACACAAAGTACCAGAGTTTACAAGCCAATCTATGTAAATTAAAGTTTAACTGGATTATTTAATCAAGGATTCTTATACTCAAGATCAGATTTAACATCTCACAAATCAGGAAAGAGTCATAAAGATTTTAACCTACTTAACTAAAATGTACACTATCCTCTCTTTAATCTCACTAAGCGCTATAATTCACAGTAAACACATACTATATCTACTCATCCTCTAATCATTCCCTTAGTTCATGATTTAGTTGGAAGGCTTCAAATTCACCAAATTTATATTATTAATTAAACACATTATTCAAGAACAATTGTATTGGTAGCAAGAAAAGATCTCACTTTTCTAATGAATCAAGACCGATTCATACTAACCTAGCCTTCATATTGGTAGTGGGAAAGAACCTTACTTTTCTAAGGGACTAAAGCCAATCCATATCAACTTATTCTTTAAATTTACTGTAGCATTGGCAGTAGAATTCAACCTCGCTCTTTTGAGGGAGCAAGGCAAATTCTTACTAATTTTGCCCTTTCTTTTTTTTTTTTCTTTTTGTCACTTTCTACCTCTAACTATTTCAACTTTTCTAAGGTTTCTCAAATGACAAAATTTCGTTCATTTGTTTACTAAGGATTATAAGGCTTTAAAGTCATCTAAGAGGAAAGTATACATCAAAGTAAGCTTTGAAAATAGTCATGACTAACTCCTAACCAGTGATATTATTCTAATCCTAAGTCTTAAAATCCTAGGTTAAATAATCCTTAGCTTTACTTCATAAAGATTTCACCTATCAACTCTAGCAAAGTATAAATCAAACATTAAAGATTAATTATTCAAATTACATTCAACTCATTGGAAGTTATCAATTTCTAAGAATTAATAAGTCAATAAAACAATAAAATTGGGTTAAATATGAAAAAATTGGTCTCCTAAGTAGCAAAAGTTTCTATATCCCCTTCCCATACTTAAAACCATACATTGTCCCCAATGTACGAATTAAGTCACATAATAGAAAATATATCAATCAAAATAGTCATAGGTAAGATGATATGAAAATGGGAAAGGAAAACTAATACTCTCCTGAAAATTTGAGTAACACGAATGCAACAAAGCCATAAGTTATGAAGTTTGAACTAGTTTAAATCAAACATAATCTCTAACATGAGCAACAAGACTCAATTGACTCCACAATCCCCCTAATCGAAGGCATCATCCATAACTTCATTCTCATGCTCTTCATATTCTTCATCCTCCTCCTCCTCATTGACATCTTCAGCCAAACTCTCCTCTTAAGCTCCTTCCTCTTAACTAATAATTTAACTCTTAGTACCGTGTCTCTCTACAAAAGAAAACAAGATTCAAGTCAAATTTCCAATACACTAGACCTTCCTTTCACTTAAATAAAGAAATAGACCAAAAATCATGACTAAATGTGAAAAATAAACACTATAACTTGTTGGAATTTTGTCAAACACTCAGTATGCATGCAAAATGTAGTTGTGTTCTTGAAAAATCCTTTATGCAATCTTAACAACAATTGTTACAAAAGAGATTCTAAGCATGCTTAAACTCCTATTTCCTCAATAATGTGAATCAATAACACTTGTCTATTGATTAAGCAATAAAACCCTAAGTACTAAATTGAAGAAAAAGACATAAAACAATGAAGTTTGGCACTTCAACTCAAACATTTAAGAATCCCATACTTATAGTAATGTACTATAAATGATATGGTCATGCCGTAACTCATGTCTTTCAAAACCAAAGATTAGCTCCAATTAAAAGACATGGTCATATTCATCACACACATCACTACCAAAATACTAAAATAAACAAAATCCATCTTAACCCACACTTACTAAACAAATCATGCAAAAGCCCCAAGAAAAAGTGAAATCCAAATAAGTTCTTCCATGAAAAATTCAAGAAAAATGAGAGATATCAAGAACTTATCGGAGTAGTTGAAGTGAGTGCACTTGAGAAAATGTGAATTGGTATAAGTGATGGGTTATATATCAAAGATGATTGTGAGTATGTTCTTTTGTGTGTTTATGCATGAGTGAAATTGTAGATAGGAGGAAAATAAAATTGTATGTGTATTTGTGTAGAAGAAGAAGTGACGAGAAGTGTTGAAAAAAAAAACTTATTGGGCATAAACTTATATAATGGGCAAGGTATGACCATGTCTCGTGGTTGTGTATCTTTCTGTGGTGTGGCCAAAACTTGGCCTGGTATTGACACGGTCCGAGACACAACCTTGTCTCTGGACCATGTAACCTTCTGTGAACCAATCATGATAGTTACTTAGAATTCACATGATATAGGATACAATTGTGTCCTATGACCATATACTACACTGGTTTTTTTTTTTTTTTACTTTTAAATTTTATTAGTATTATTTTTTATTTTAATTTATGCATGCCTAGCCTAAATGCATGAATTCAAAAATAAAATAAACTTAAAGAAACAAAAGTACCAAACTAAAAAAAATGAATCAAAGAAATCTAATTCACAAATTAAACTTAAAAGGAAAACTTGTTATGTTGCACTTATCAATTTTGAAATTTTATTTAGCTTCTGAGGCACTACTCCGAAAACCTTGGAAGGGACGTTGTCCCCTTAACCCCTGCCTACTAACCGACTAGTGGGAATGCTATATGCGTAGTGCAACATAAAAGCAAACTTAACCCTAAAATGAAAAATAAAAGTGTTAAAACGCTAAAATAAAATATAAAAATTACTAAAATAACCTATAAGCTAGAAAAATAACAAAAATAAATAAATAACTTGAGTTGTCTCTTAAGAGCGCTATATTTAACATTAATAGCTCAACGAGGTGCATGGTTTACTTACCTTCATCTAAGTGGAGATAGATCTTCATCCTTACCTCACTTTTGAATCCTTTAAACAAGGCTTAACTTTTTCTTTTTCCATTGGTATAGCAAATTATTTTGTCTAGTTGCATAACTTCTGTCAAGTTTCTTCTTATCATACCGCTCATCAAACTCATATTGCTCAAGTCCTTTCTTTTTATCTGCTTTTCGCTTAGATGGGGTATTTGTCAATAGCTTTGAGCTCCTCACTACAAAAGCATGTTCTAAACGATCTCCTGAGTATTTTTGCTCTAAGATTGGTGGTTTTATTTTAGGAGGTTCTAACTTTCCTTTGTTTAGTCTACAAAATGGTTTAATCCCTATCTTCACCACATTGGGTTCATTAGCTCCCAACTGAGCTGTAGCTTTTTATTGATTAAGGGTTTGCACCATTTATCCATCTTTCACTTCTAAGCAATCGTTCATAGGTTCTTTGACAAGTATTTCCTGTATACATTTAGTAACAATAGCATTAAAAGTACCACCATCATATCTTGTGCCCTCTGAGTCAAGGGACTTGTATATTGAATCTGGACTCTGGAAAATAATTTCCTCATCTCTAACCCTTAAAGTGAGCTTACGCTCACTAACATCAAACATAACCCTAGTAGTAGGTAGGAAGGGTAGACCTAAAATCAATGGTACCTCGAGATCCTCATCTATATCAAAGATAACAAAATCTATGGGGAAAATGAATTCATCAACTTGTACTAAAACATCCTTATGATGCCTCTAGGGTATATGGTAGACCTATCAGCTAATTGAATGCACATACGTGTTGGCTTAGGTTTTCTTAACCTTAGCTTTTTAAACAACTTAAGTGGCATTAAGTTTATATAAGCTCCTAAATCTGCCAAAACATTATTTACTAAAAACTTTCTAAGCATATAAGGAAGAGTAAAACTTCCTAGATCTTATAATTTCTTTAGCAGCTTCTTCTAGAGTAATGCGGAGCATTCCTCGTTTAGTGTGATAGTTGAAAGATCCTCCAACTTCCTCCTATTCAATAAAAGATCCTTAAGGAACTTCGTGTACTTTGTCATCTACAATAAAACATCAACAAGAGGTAAGTTCACTTGTAGTTGTTTAAAAAGGTTAAGGAATTTTTCAAATTGGTTAGATGGATCAGGGCAGTCTTGCTTAAGGTACTACGGATACGAAATGGGCAGCTTGTACTCCTTCACTTTTGGTGGCTTTACACTCTCTTTTGATCTTAGCTGTTCTAAACTTTCTTTACCCTTGACCTTCATTGCTTTCTCAACTGCTTCCTTATCATCCTTCTTCTCAACTTGTAGCTCTCTACCACTTCTCAAGGCCACTGCATTGACATGTTCCCTAGGGTTCATTTTAATATTCCCAGGCAGTGATCCTTGTTGTCTCTCATTGAGCATCTTAGCAATTTGGCCAATTTGATTCTCCAAGTTGTGGATAGAAGCTTCCCAGTTCCTTAAAGAGGCCTATGTTTGCTGCATTCTAGCCTCATTAGATTGAATATATTTTTCTAAGAGGCTTTCTAACTTTTTCTCTAAAGCGAGTAGGCGAGTGGTCGATTGTTGAAATCCCAATGGAGGTAAATTTGATCTTTGTTGTAGTTGATTCCTTGCTTGCTACTGTTAGCCTTGACCTTGGTTTTGACCTCCCTATAAAAAGTTAAGGTGGCCTCTCTACCCTGCATTATAGGTGTTGTTGTAAAGATTATACTAGGTCTTGTTGTAAGGATTATAATGGGTCTTGTAGGTTTTCCTAAGAAATCAACATGTTCTATTTGCTCACTGCCTATAATCCCCTCTTGGTTAAAGTTGTTAGGGTTAAATTGTAGTTGTTGTGAACCAGTCGAGAGGGATTCAATTTTCTTACTCAAGATCTTCACTTGAGTGGCTAGAGATTGTACAATGCTTAGCTTAAATACACCTGCAACTTTTTGCTTCCCCCTAGGGTTCTCCTACTAGTAATTGTTCAAAGTTATACCTTCTATCAAAGGTTGGACTTCCTCAAGCATCTTGGTATTAAGTATACCTCCTGCTATTGCGCTTATCATTTATCTAGTGAAAGAGTTAAGACCATTGTAGAAGGTTTGAATGTCCATCCAAAGAAGGAGGCCATGATGTGGACATTGCCTTAATAAGTCCTTAAAGTGCTCCCATGTATCGTATAAGGTCTTACCATCTATCTAGGCAAAAGATGAGATGTTGACTCTAAGCTTTACAGTTTTTACAAGTGGAAAATACTTCTCTAAGAATTTTTCTGCCAATTCATTCCAGGTTGTGATTGAATTCCTTGCTAAAGAATTCAACTACTACTTAGCTCGATTATGCAAAGAATATGGAAAGAAGCGTAGTTGAATAGCATCATCAGTTGCCCTGTTAATCTTGAAGGTATCACATATTTCCAAAAAGCTGGAAATATGTGCATTAAGATCTTTGTCTTGGAGGCTGTCAAATTGTACGAACTACTCCACCATCTGAATAATGTTTGGCTTAATCTCAAAGTTATTGGGTGCAACAGTAGGCTAGTTGATGTAGGACTCTGTACCAGTTAATGACCATCGGGAGTAGTCTGACATGATCCAATTATGTTCCCTGTTATTGGCCATGATGTCGTCAGGTAAGCTCTCGTGATCAAATTTTTGTTCTATTGCTTAATCCTTGACTTTACGCTTTAACAACTCCACTCCGTCTTTCAATCTAATTGAAGATCCTTAGTTTATCACCTTGATTGTTCTCTAAAAAATAATTGCCTCAAATTGTGTAAAGCCATCCTCTCAATCTCAAGATCGATTTTAATCAAATGCTTAAGCTAGCTTCTTGTCATGCACTACACCAAAAAAATAAAGAGTTTAATCAAGATCACACTAAGAAAATAAAAAATAAATCAAGAAAAAGAAAATAAATCAAGAAAGATAAGAAAAAAATGGTTAGATCAATAAATCTACTAGCTTTCTTAATATCAAAAGTCCTCGATAATGACGCCAAAAACTTGATGTATTAGGCAAGTACACCTATTAGTTTATAATATAGCCGATCTAAGTCCAAATGTCGATCTCATAAGGACTAGTATGATTATTAATACTCACTAAATTTTTATTATCGAACTGGCAAATTAAATTTCAAGAAACTTAAAGAAGTAAATATAAATTATTGTTAAAACTAATTTAAAGATTAACTAAGACACAATTCAAGAATTAACAAAAAAGTAATTCAATTAATTTAAGATTCAACGTTGTACTTAGATCTTGTTTCCCTTAGATCTAACATGTGATTTTCCTAAAGATCATCTAATTTATTCTTTAATCTTTTTTAACCAAGAGAATTCTCTACTAAAGTTAATCATTTTCTCAAGCCAATTAACCCTAACCCTAAAATAACCTATTAAAATCTCTTCTCAATGGCATGACCTAAGATTACATTATTGAACAACGAATTTTCTACACTTTAATTTAAAATCCGGAATAATCTTATAAATTATCTCTATTCTTACAATAATTCTCATCAACTATACCTAGATCTAATCTTATAAGAAATCTCTCAATTCTCTTATAAAATATCAAACTCTAAATAACTACCCATGGAAATAATATCCTAAATCATGAAGCAAACATAGTTGAATAAAAAAAAGACTAAAGAATTAAATTAATCAAATACTAATCATGTTACATAAATAGATCTAGGTTCCACAAAACCTAGATATCAAATATCACTCACTACACATCACAAAATAGGAATCTAAAAGCAAAGTATAGAAAATAATAGAAAGAAGCATTATGAAATCCAAACAAAAATTGAATCTTGAAATATTTTCTTCTCCTCACTTTCTTGATTGTTCTTGGCTTCAAAAACTCCCTTAAATTCATATGAAAAAGTTCTCTCTAATAAACCCTAACAAGGTTTTATATATAAAGAAATAAAAAAAAATAAGTTGACTGGAAAAGACACAATCGGAGACACAACCTTGTCTTTTGGTAGTGTAATAATCTATGCTTCATGCTTATCCTTTAAAAAAAAAAAAAAAAACCTAGAAATGACACAACTGACAACATGATTGTGTCTTTTAGTCATGTCATAGGCTATGACAATTGAAAATTAGCTCCAAATTCACTTGGAAATGATATAGTTATGTTATTTGGCTATATCGATCTTCAAACTTTCATAACTTACTCATTTTAGCTCTAATTTGAGTGAAATTTATTTCTATCTTCTCATTTTTTAGCATAAATTGTTTCAAAACCTAGGAAAGAAAATTTTACTCAATTAAGTATTATTATCTAAAAATAAATTTAAATATCAAGAAAAATCATCAAAAATTGCTAATTAAAATATGTGTAATTAGGAACTCATTAGTAATCTTCGCTATGACCTCGGCCTCGACTTACTTAGTAAAGTAGTCGATGGCCACGATGATAAACTGCTAACCTCTCAAGGCTTTAGGGAAGGTACCAGAATGTGCTTGTTACTAAAGGCGCTAGAGCTTGTTACTAGAAGCATGCATGATTGGGGCATACTTCTGGCATTACAGCTTTGGTATTAGCATCTTGCCTCCTGGTAGGCCAATAATATCAAAGCTGTAGTGCCTAGATGTAGAGGGCTTGGGATTGAATATGGTTGTTGAATACTCTAATGTACAATTCCTCCATGATGTATAAGCTTTCATGATGTCGGCAGGGGAAGGCTGACCCCCTTGCAGTGTAGAACACCATCAACAAACATGTAGTTGGTGGTGAGGTATCTCAACTTCTTTACCTCTCTCCTATCTTTTAGGAGCGTGCCTTGCTCTAAGTAACTTTGGATGAGATCTATCCAACTCGGCTTTGATGGTATTGATGTAAGTTCTAAGACCTCTGTTAAGCATAGAGTTATGCTCTTCTTTAGCAAGCACTCAATGAAGGTATTCCTATCCTTCACCTCGAGCTTCTATATCCTTATGGAGGCGAGCTTGGATAACCAATTTGCTATTAAGTTTTTGAGTCCAGGATCTTCATGATAGTCCACGAAGGAAACTCAGTTAGGAAGCTCTTCACCTTCTCCAAGTGCCTTGCCATGGTGCTATCCCTAACCTTATATTCACCCCTAGACTTGTTGGATGATAAGCATAGAGTTCAAGAAAACTTACAAATGCTCAACGCTAATCTCCTTGGCCAACTAAAGACCATCTATCAAGGTCTCATATTTAGATTCGTTATGGCTGGTGTCAAACCCAAACTTAAAGGCATAGTAAACTATGATCTTATGCAATCTGGTCAACATGAGACCCGTACCTCTACCCCCCAAGGTTAATGATCCATCAACATAGAGAGTTTATACAGGTCTATTAGCCCTTAGTGGTGCTTTCTCCTCTCTTGTATATTCAACCATGAAGTTGGCCAGCACTTCTATGTGCTCAGCTTCATTGTGTACTTTACCATCCATCTAGACATATCCAACTTGTGTAGCATCATGCCTAGTAACTAATCTATAAGTACAATAATTTGGTACGCCTAAAAGTAGGGCCTGAGCCGACATACTGAGATGACGACGGCTAAGGTAAATTTCTATGCTCTAGGGTACCTAACCTTAGGCCCTTACAATATGTAGCTAACATAGTATACAAGTCTATGCTCTCTCCTTTTTGCTTTGAGTAGTACAGAAGAGAGTACCTAGTCACTAATGGCTAGGTATAAATATATGTCCTCCCCTGAAGCAAGCATAGAGAAGATTAGAAGGTGTACGAAGAAGTCCCGTAGTTCCTTGAAGGCTACCACACATTGAGAAGTCCATTCAAAACCCTTGGGATTCTTGAAGAATTCGACACATCTATCTATACTCTTAGAGAAGAATCTGCTCAATGCAACCATTATGCCAATGAGCTTCTATACATCCCAAACTGAAGAAGGGGGCTTCATGTCCCTGGCAACTTATATCATTTTAAGGTTAGCCTCAATTCCTCTTTAGGTGACGAGGAAGCCAAGAAATTTGCCAAAGCTGACCTTAAACATGCACTTCTAAGGGTTCGACTTCATGTCGTGTTTCTTCATATGATCAAAGGTTTCCTATAAGTCCTTGACATGATCATCGGGCTGCTTGCTTTTGACAATCATGCCGTCGACATACACCTCCATGTTTCACCTTAGTTGGGGCTTGAACAACTTGTCACCATATGCTGATATGTTGCCCCTTCATTTTTAAGACCAAATGGCATGACTGTATAACAGCACGTATTGAAGTCAGCGATAAAAGAGGTATGGAGTTTATCCTTCAAGTCCATCTTTATTTTATTATAACTCGAGATGGCATCCATGAAGCTTAATAAGGCGTATCCTGAAAAGGAGTCGACTAGTTGGTCGATCCTAGGGAGAGGGAAGTAGTCTTTTAAGTAGGCTTTGTTGAGGTCGGTGTAATTAACATACATGCAACACTTCCTAGATTTCTTCTTGACTAGCACTATGTTTGCCAACTAAGTCGAGTACTTCTCTTTGATGAAGCCAACCTTAAGTAGCTTTTGCACTTCTTCCCATATCGAGGCCTTCCTTTCTAAAAAAAAATGTCTCTTCTTCTATTTGACAGGCCACATGGTAGAGTTAATATTGAGGCCATAGGTTGCCAGCTTAAGGAAGATCTCATGCATGTTCGAAGCTGACCAAGCAGACCTATCTGAGTTAGCCCGTAGAAGGGCAACTATTTATTCCTTCACCTTAGAAGGGGTTTCAATCTTGACCTTAGAGGTCTAGTTGAGAGAGGCGTTGATCTGCACCTCTTCTGTTTTCTCGCCAGACTCACCTCTCTCAACCGGCTTGTCCTATGAGCTGATCTCCAGAACAAAGACCTCATTTGCTCTAGTGGCTTTGACATAAAGCTCTTAAGAGAGCTTCTGGTTGCATATGCAAATTCCCACCCTTGTGAAGGTTAGGAATTCAGCCTTTAGGTTGAGGGACGAAGTGATGACCCCAAACACTTTTAAGGTCGATCATCCTAAGAGAGCATTGTAGGGGTATGGGCAGTCAATCACAACAAACTCCACTAGTCGTCCCATGATGTTGTCATCATTGCCAAGTTTCATGTCGAGGGTAATGATTCCCTTAGCTCGAACAATGCTGCTATTAAAGCCAATGAGATTATGGTGGTAAGGCTTCATTTAGATATGCAACTTACTCCTCATCCTTTCGTATCTATGTAGGAAGAGGATGTCAATGGAGCTACAAATATCCACCATAATCTTGAGGACCTCAAAATTTATGATCCTTGCCCCTATAACAAGGGCATCTTGATGAGGGATGTCTACCCCCTAATAGGTCCTCATCTCAAAAAGAGATCAAAGTGCCAATCTTTTATCTCTTCTCTATGACAGCTAGCACCTCGGACTAGGTGATAGTTGAGTTGCTGGTACTCGGTTAGCTTCCTTAGTGTAGCCCCCCAACAATTATGTTAATGTTGCCATTAGGGGCTCAGTCGTTGTAGCAATCTTCATTCAGCTATGCTCAAGTGCCCTCAGTTCGCTGCTTTTGAAGTGCCTTGTCTGAATCATCATTAGAACGATCGTTGTTCCTTTGCTAAACCACGTATTCACCAAAGAAGCCTTGTTAAATAACATACTCAATTGTGTTCTTTAGTTGGAAGCATTCGTCTGTGGTATAGTCATAATCATTGTGGAACTAGCGATGCTTGTTCAAGTTCCGACACCTAGGGTTCCCCTTCATCTTGGGGGGCTTCTACAATAAGCCTTCGTTTTACACTTGGGCAAAAACCTATGCAATGGGTCATTTCAGAGGGGCGTATTAAGTGTAGATGGGAGGATGAAGTGGGTTCTGCTCGATTTGACACTTCTTACTGCTTGAGCCTCCCCCTTTGGCTCTTCTTGGTGCCCTACCACTGAGGCAATCTTTTACGGACAATCTCTCTTTATCCTTCTTTTCGCTCGACCACTCATAGTTGTCATTGCACCTGGCACGAAGATTATCTTCCTTGTCCATGTACTTTTGGGTCTTATTCCAAAATTCAGTTCGGGTCTTTGGTTTGCTTTTCACAAGTGATTAGAAGAAGTCTCCTGAAGGTCTTATATTAAGCTGTATGGCATGCATTACTTCTCCCTCGTCCAATTGAGGGATCTCGACTATGGCATTATTGAATCGGGCCACATATTCAAGTAAAGTCTCACCTTCACTCTACCTTATCCAGTATGAAGACGACGTATCATTAGATGGGGGCTTACTAGCCCTAAAGTGGAGGCTAAACCTCCATACCAACTCATCAAAGGAACCGATGTAGTTCTCAAGCAAATAGTTAAACTACGTTTGAGTTGCTTTCCTCAACGTACATGAGAAAGCCTTACACATGATGGCATCCTCATGACCATGGAGATTCATGAAGTAGCGAAAGTACAGGAGGTAATCATTAGGGTTACCAGTGTCATCATACTAGTTAAGGGTAGGAAGTTTGTGATTCGAAGGTAGCACTTTATCCTAGGCACCCCTAATGAAAGGGGTTTTATTGTTGGCGACTAACTCGGCATTGTCAACTACCTTACTCCCCTACTGCTTGGAAAGCCTTCTTACGATTGCTTGAAGCTCATTGAGGTTAGCATTATCTACTAGATGAGCTTAATGCACTATAAAGTGAGCCAGTGCTCCATGGAAGTTGACCACCTAATCATTGCCAGCAAAGGTATGTTTGCAGGTAACTATAGACCACGCTAATTGTTCTTATGCTGGGGGATTGAACTATTGATCCCTAACATTCTCCTATTGCTACTGTTGGTTGTTTTGCCTAGTACGAGCATCAAAAGCCTCAAGCAAATGGGTCTAAGTGATACACCTCTTGGCTTCTTTAAGGTGAGCATGAAGCAACCTTTTTTGGGCAACAAATTCCTTAAGCAGGCGCTTCGAACCACTCTAAATGCTGTTCAAGTGTCTCCCTAAGTAAGGGCTAGTTTTCAATAAGTTGGTAGTTCACTAACTGGTGGTTCTTTGGATCGTCAATGCAAAACATATTATTGATCAAAGATGGTGTTTAGGTGAGTGTTTAGTGTGTTTAGGTAGGAAATTGGATTAGTCTTCCTACAGATGACACCAAATGTCGTCTCCAGATATTGGCTGGCAGAGATTTAGGGAAGAATTAGGCTTTGTGTAATTAAGTGAGCCTACAAAATAGAAAGCAATGAGGGAGTGTCGGGGTGTTGTTCAGCATAACCATTCTGATACTTAAGCTAGGCGTGTATGTGAAGGGATTAAGAGTACTTAAAGGCAACATGTAAACTCAAGTATGCAAAGTGTTAAGTGATTTACTGTTAGGTAATAGCCTTATATTTATAAAGAAATAAAACCAATAGTGAAAAAGGAGTTAGTGGGTAGAGGCTACGACCACAAGTATTGGACAGTGGAGCCATAATGTTTGACGTGGTCTGCAAATATAAGAGTTGTTACTTGACTTAGTCGTTGGCCTTATCTGTATTCTTCTAGTTGTTGGTGATTATTGTGGTTAAGCAAGCCGCATGATGGGCCTAGGCTAAGATTGGCCATGAGGAGAAAGATCAAGTTTTCAAGGGATGCATCTTAGACTATAAGCCTTACTAGGGCAGTATAAGCCTAAGGGCCTCATGCAAAAAAGCCCTATCAACAATTGTAATTATAGAATAGTTTTTTTAATAGGAGCCCAAAGTACAATGCAATGTTTAGAGAAAGTGGTATGAATCAATTCTTTCAAAAGTTTTGAGAAGTGATTTTTGGAAAACTTGATTAAAATATCCCAAAAATAAATTATGAAAATTATGCCGTGAAAAGTGTTGAAAAAGAAACTATCATCTAAGGGATTGTTAGGACGTAAACAAATATACAAAGAATGCCAAATGAGAAAACAACGTAAGGCGAGTGGTGCTCGTACAATGACTACATATGAAATACGTCCTTAAGGGACTAAGAACTTCTGATCTTGTGGGTATAAATACTGTTATGTCACCTGAATAAAACAGATTCGAATAATCTGTTCTTGGGACATTTATTGTATAAAATATAACTGTTAAAAATCCAAAACATCTATTGGCCTTTATCTTGCAAATTAAAATTTCAAGGCACCCAATGGTGACAAAAATTCTACAAGATCGCTTTTCTTTATTTTCATCACATGGTTATATGATATCTTCAAATGGTACTAGTTAGGCAATCTACAAACACACGAAACGATATTTTCGATAAACACTGGTATATTTGTTTAAAGTAAAGTTATTGACTACATGCAAATTCAACTTTACATAGTGAATCCAAGTAAGCAACAATTAATCAAAACTAGACTATTATGTTAATACAAGTTAAACTAAGTAGGAAGTAACCAATAATTAACCAAATGATATTAATAATGTGATCTACCAATTAGGACCCGATCGACTAAATAACAAGATGATAACTTCTACGATTGACGGAATCTGGTCTATAAAATCCAATTGAAGTCTTCCCTAAGTTGAGAAGTAACTGTTGGCGAGCTTGGTTAAAATATCCTAGACATCACGCAAAGGAAACTTCACATTCATTTGGGTCTCCCATTGGTCGAACTTGGAAAAAATCTATGATTTAAAGGGTTGTCGCAGAAGTCAACAAAAATGCACCGGATGCCAGACGAGCAAACGACAGAAGGCAAGTGGACAGAGGAAATAATAGATATTGAAATCAATCTTATCAATGACCAGTCAACTCTTTGGTTCTTTTAAGATCAATATTTGTTTTATAGATGCTAATATAAATTTAGTCCTATTAACTATAGTTAAAGGGTTTAAAAAGAAAATTTTTCATATTTTCTAATGTTCTTTAAAAATATTTGGGGACTAAGAATTTATAATCCAATTGATATAAAATATTATCATCCTACCTAACATGATATCTCATATTAAATAAGTCTGAGGTTGATTACAGAAGATAATTGATATTGATTTATAATACCATTATAATAAATATTTTGTTAACATTAATTAAAAACTCTTAGGTCAAGTAGTTGAAAAATGCTTATTAATATTCGATAACTTAATTATTCACTACTTTTAATCAATAATTTACATATAGTATATATTATTTTATAAGATTATGGTAATGATGAATATCTATTTATTAATTTTAATTTGGGATGTTACGCTTTGATAAAACATATTCAAATTCATCCATCCCCCTTAATTGTATAAAGTATAATAAGGTGAAAAAATATTCCTAAGACATATGTTAACATTTATCATGTAAATTAAAATTTCAAGTCACGCAGGACGTTCTTTTCACCCGTGAATCTATATTTTGTCAAAAGATTGGTGGAAAAAATTCAACAAGATCGCTTCGATCTATTTTCATCACATGGTAATAAGTTATGTAACAGTAATATTAGGCAAAATGAAACCACACGACACGGGATATTCGACTAACAAAAGTCTACACGTTTTCCCATACGAGAAGTAATTTCAGTAGTGGAAAAGTGACATCCTCAAAGAGCGAATTTTCATGCCGACAGGATATGTCATAAAAATTGAAAAACATATGCTCATTACCGATTTTGCTAATAATAATAACAATAATAATATTGTCATTGCCATCAAACATAATAAGCTATCGTTTTCAGTTTTCACCAGCTGTTTCCTACAATCTATGACGATCATTAATGCGAGGAATTAGCTGTTCACATGTCTCTCAAAAGTCGTTGTAGGAAAAGTTTAGGAGTCAAACTTGGGCCGAATGCCACTATACTATATTAATTATTAAATTTTTTATTTTGAACTTTTATAAAAATATAATTAGACCACTTCGATGATTTTTCAATTAAATGGTAATTGAAAATCTTACATGTTAATGTGACTATCATCCTACATGAAAAAATATTAAAAACTTTATTTCTTTTCCTCAAAAAATACAAACTATTATAAAAAGAAAACACTTTTATTTATTAAAAAGAAAAAAAAAACTATTTGTTTTCCTCCGTAAATACAAACTCTTCGTTTCCCTCCAAAAGCCAAATTAATAAAGGAAAAAATAAAAAATTCTTTCAATGATCCATATATTTTTTACTGTTTCTTTAAATTCTTTTTTTTTTCTTCACCACACATAACATCAGTGTACCTATATTTTTTAGACCCTCTATTGCAAATTGACAAAAGCATCAACACAATGGAATACCAACTATTATTGAGTATAATCACAATACACAAGCTGTGAGTGTGAAAATATTTCCTTTTATCAACTTTTAAGAATGGAATATGTGGCAACTAATTTATCTATTCTCACCATTAAAGCTTTCTCTTTCATGTTTTTCATGTCCTTTTCTTCTATCCTAACTGATTTAGAATGCATTGTGCTGCTTGATGGATTGGGACAATAAGGCCAATGACTATGAAAACGATGACCAAAACCTAGTTTACTAATCATTTTAAGCTTTTTTCTTTTCTTTTTCCCCATTTCTGTTACTTTCTTCCTAAGTTATTGGCTTTCACTTAGTAATAACTCTCCTAGTTCATTATTATCATAAGTTAGAAGAGGTCATTCATGCTAGCCATCCAAAACATCATTCACATGCAATATCCTGATGTTTTCCTCTAATTGAGGACATACCCCCATTTTGGTTCTTATGTTTTATAGATATTTTTGGGTATTCATAGTACTGTTTTCTCTTAGCCTAAAAAAAAAAAAAAAGAAAAGAAAAATATTATTATTTTCTTTTTCGAAGTCGCTTATCCTGTTTATAGTGTTGAAACAGACTTTGCAGGTTGAAAGGAAGAAATATGTAAAGATGAGTGGATGGGAAAATGTAGTGTTTAATACTTTTGAAGATAGAACTTTGGCATAATATTTACAAGTAGGAAATGATAACAACTTTTATATTAGTACGAATTCACCTAAAAATAACAAGATGAAGTTCATATCAGATGTGAAGAATTTGCTCCAAAGCAATAGGATACAGTCATCAAATTTAAGAAGCTCACTGCAATAAGTTAGTGATAAGTATATATTGCTTGTTGAAAATTTTAAACAAAGCATATAATGATTTCACGCAGGCAAAACCGAAAGAGCAAGCAACATACATTGTTGGTATAACAACCACAAAATCAACTGCAACAAATTATCAACAAGTATAAGAATGACAACCCTGCACATCTTCCGGTATAACAATCACAAAATAAATTGAACATCTCAATGGATTGCCATCAAACCATTGTTTCTCTTTAGGAAAATTAATTTCATCTAAACCTCAATGACCTCTCTTTGAGAACTATTTATTCCCAAAATCACAAATAGAATTAGAAAAAAGCTTGTCAAGTTTGCGTAAAACTGTAGTAAACCTAGAAAAAGCATTAATATCCTTACATTAGCTTGACAAGAAAACTCAAGAAAAAGCATCTCGATTAATTCATCTGGTTGTTTAATAATGCTTTGTCCTTCTTAGGCTCTTGCAGTCGCTTTTTCCCCAATAGCCTCATCATGTGTCTGAGAATAATGAAATTAAGTACATAAATATTATGATTCAATTGAATAAATAAATGAGAGTTGTGTGCAAGATATGTACCATTAAGCGCAATTCAACATATCATTATTTCTATCTTACCATGGAGGCTGTTCCTTTGAAGATATAGCTGGTCAGGTGTAGCTTCACTCTTCACTCTTCCCCTACTTTGATGTTGTTCAATGGTGTTGGATTGGCAAGGATGGGCTATCATATTGGGCATAGTAGAATTTGTTGAAGTGTTTGCAACAAGCATTGTGTTGTCAGCTATATCAAGAGGGGTTGTGGATATGATCCCACTAAAGTTTCCATGTCTCCTCTTGTTATGCCCTTGCGCCTTATGTATAGTACAAAACATTTTTTTACCTTTCCTGGAGACCTGTGCTATAATTGTCATTTTCATCCAATCTTTTCCTCCTGGCTTTCTTAAGGCTTGCCCTTTTTCACCTGAGGTATAGGTGGTGGAAGCACCTTAGCTTTACTTGCCAATAGCCATTGATCTTTACCTCTAATAGGATTGATAGTCTTCACATATTGGCCTCTATAAGTGGATACGTAATAACAAGGATGGACATAATCCTCAGCTCTCTCATTCTTAAAATTCATACAAGCAATAGCATGTGGACAAGGGAGGCCACTAAGTTGCCATCTCTCATATGTGCAAGTTCTATTGTCTAAGTTTACCACATACTCTGTTTGTGGGTTAGTTACACAAAAGTTAACACCATCTGACCGCTCTAAGATAAAACCAAGTGCATCCTCTTGAAGCTTACTTACTTTCCTCTCAATCTTTGGGCATAAGGGACTTAACCATTACCCTATATCTTTTCTCTTGGAACAATTCCTCCTCATCATCGGTTTATTAGGTATAATTCCTACCATGGTAAGGATTCCCTTATCTCTTACTGATATAATGTATCTGTTGAAAGATTTTGAAATGTTACTACATAACACATCCAACTTACTATCCTTCTTAAAACATGCTCTTGACCAAGAGCATTTGGGTTTCTCGTCCAACTGCTGTTTAGATTCCTTGCTTACCGATTCTATTCATCTCATCCACTTATCATGCTTAGCAACATATGTGGCTCTTGTAGCATTCCATAGCAAATCATGTAATATTTTCCTCTTATGTCCACTATATTTAAAGTTGATGTACATATGCCTTGAGCAAAATCTCCCCTGATGATGGGAAAAGATCATTGAGGGCTCTAACAAGTCCTTACATGATTTCAATATAATTAGCGCATGGAAAAAAAAGTTCTAGTGAAAAAGAATTAAACATATGCAAATTTTTAACCACTTTCCCTTTGTCTATCAGTCATAAATGTCCATCCGTAGCTATTTTGAATACCTAAATCCTCTGCCAATATGATTAAAAACCGGTCCCAACTATCTTTACCCTGACTCCACTGCAATGTACGCTATTGGGAACATACCATTATTAGCATCAGTAGAAACTCTTGCCAACGTTTGTCCTCCATATCTACCCATAAGAAAGCAACCATCCAAACAAATGATAGAGCGGCAATAATGGAAACTGCTCTTCGATTAATCTAGGCAAATGTATAGTCGTTGAAACACTCGCAAGTCAAGCTTCAGTATGGTAGTGTAATTGCGGTTATATCTTCACAACTCGTCCAAGTACTTATTCTATAGCGAAAACTGTTCGGTCTCATCTCCTTGAAGGATTTTTTCAGCTTTTTCCTTTTCCCCATCTGCCTATTACTTATTAAACTCAACACCAGAGTCCTTCCATACTCACTCATCTATAGCATCAAGTGTCTTATCTCCATTGATTCTAAACTCATCAAGATACCTCCAAGCGACCCACTCATATGTTACAAATCTATTTGTAAATTCCTTAATATATGTATGGTTGTCATTAATAGACTCAATTTTCATGCTTGGTTCCCCCTGCATGAATGATGCACACATCCTAAATGGACAACCAGGTTTCAACCTTCATTCTAGCAGTGTCTCTATGTGGAAATCTTATTTTCCCATATCCGTTCCTGATAGAGTATGTTCTAACAACTTCTCTAAACTCATTTAGCATGCTAAATATCATCCCCTTGACATATTTTGGATCATTCATGTCAACATCATAATGAAAATCAGGAAATTGTGGCATCCCTCATCTTCCTCATCATCTTTTATACTATTTAATTCATTTGAATCCTCATGTTCTAATAAAATGTCATCTCCTATAATTTGTTCAACAATTAATTCTAGCCCAGGGTTGGTTTCTCCAATAAAAAATGGGATGTTAAACAAATTATCTTCACTTGAATCATCATCATCACTTATATCATACCCTCGCACCTCATAACCACCATCCACTAAGATATCTACATTATGCACCTCATCCTAGCTCTTGGATTCACCACGTATATGATGTCTAGTTTCAATATTTGCCATATCTTTGACATGATGATAATCATCAACACTCCTCCCCTCATGCCATGTAGTTGCAACCACTAGCTTGCTTACAAAATAAAGTTTCATAACCTTGGTCTTGTGGACATATTTAAACATTTCACAAATATCCTTATCACGCCTAATTCAATCAATCCGGTTGATAATGGTTTTCCCCACATTCTTCATTTATAAACGATAGAACCATAATAGCTAC
The DNA here is from genome assembly GCA_024138015.1 of Lumnitzera littorea. Taxonomy (NCBI): domain Eukaryota; kingdom Viridiplantae; phylum Streptophyta; class Magnoliopsida; order Myrtales; family Combretaceae; genus Lumnitzera; species Lumnitzera littorea. The sequence continues at coordinate 13,954,761 of JAMXBB010000010.1, read as the reverse complement.
GTTCGTATACCATGTCCTTAATATCTAATAATAACAAAAGCTTGTTTGGAAGACACTTACACCTATCAAAGTAATCTATTTGACCACCAACATACAGTAGGATGCTAAAATGCCTCCATGGTTGATTTCCAATGAAAACTCTTTTGCATTACATGCTGAAAATGTGTAAAATAAACATGCATTGGTTCTTTAACAAATTAGACCAAATGTGTTTTTTCAAAACTTGAACAACAAAGAGAATATCATACTATATTATGGTGGATTTGCATTGCGAATCCTCTTTATTGGAGCCATGAAAATCAACTAAAATTGCTTATTTTTATATGCTTATGCCTTAAAAAAAATAAATCAAAGATATTATGTGTGATTATCAAAATTTTGTTAAAAGATAACAAAATATAAACCATGACATATTGATTTTGAAGTTGCAAGTCAAATGAGAAGTGGAGGAGGAGACTTATTCATAGGACTAATAAAAGTTTTTCAATGAGAAGGCCCGAGTACTGTGAGAATTATAGAGGGGTTTTTCTTTTTTTTTCCATAAATGAATTGGAAGGTTTTTACTTTTCCTTTCTATAATAGTTTATGTTTTGGGAGGAAAAGGAATAGACATTATAATATTTTCATATGTAGGATAACGTGTCATAAATGCTATGTAAGATTTACAATTACCCTTTAACCAAAAAATCATCGGTATGGTATGATTACACTTTTTTGAAAACTTTGATGGTTTTAGAGGTCAAATTAAAGTTTGATGGTTACTACGGTATATTTTAAAAATACAGTGGTGTTCGATATATTTTACTTGTAAAACATCGTAGTGTGTCCAAAATTTGACTAAAATAAAATATAAATGGGTGAATCAACATTTACGGTTAAATATAAATAGAGAAGAAAATACTTTGGTAGTTCAAATAAAGGATATGAGCATTCTGTAAGTGATCAAATAAAGGATGATGTTATGTGAACTGATGTAAGTAAATGATGATGCTATGTTGAAATGAGGATGAAAATTATATACTAAAGATAAACATTTTGTGTATTTAATGTACCATAATACTGAGATTTAACGACTTTAAGCCATAACTATAACCTTATCTTGTATTTATGTAAATATATGTATTGTTCTTACCATATAATTCATGAGGATTTGAGAAAGAAATCGTGATTATGAGTTGTATAGTTTATGATAGGTTTTTCCTAAAGTAATTTTCACACAGAAATACAATTAGCTAATCTAATAACAACAATTTAAAAGTACCTTGAGAGGGAAATTTTTCACAATTTAGATGACATGTTGGAATTTCATTCATCTTGAGTAAACACGTATCTTGAATTCATAACACTCAAGTCTTCCAACATGGATAAGCAAATAAATGGGTAAGGTTGAAGTTGCAGTATGCACAAGGGCAGTAGACTACCATAAGAGCAGCAAATTGTTGCAAAAAATGGTACACTAGTAGATGTACTTAGTTGACTGTGGTGGGACGTAGTCGACCTCTGAGAAGTCATAGTTAATAGGTTCATGTCCATAGTTGAGTAGGTTACTCATGTAGCGAAAGTTTCTTGTTTTGTATCCTTTTAGTGCTTTAGTTATTTTCTTTTCTTATTGGGGTTTTGAGGCTTTCTTATAAATTTGCATATATGTTGTTATGAATGCTTGGTAGAGCTAATCAAAGCAAGAGCTATGTAAATATTAGGGGATTGGGTTATGGGAGCCTGCTTTGGAAATGTTGTGAGAATTGTATTCATTTACAATCTTGCCCATAGTTTTTAACTTGATTGTTTGGGGCTCTCCATGATAAATCTTCCATATCACATCCTCTCCATTGTTTCTACTTATCTATTATATATGTATCTTTTGTGATCTACAATGATAAGTCTAGATTGGATTATTAATAAATTAGTATCAAGATTGCACGTGTCCTAACAAAGTAGGTGTCAGAGACAATTTATAGAGAAAGGTTGAAGCTATGGTGTTAAGAGGAAGATTGAGTCAAAGCGGCAGATTAGGCAAAGCTTAGTTATGGTGTAATGCAACCCTGGTTATGAACTTATGTTAAGTGTTGGTAGCAACAAAAGAAGACTGTTAATTTAGAACTTATAATCTACATGTTGAAGAGCAAAGCGCGATATTGGGGAATTTGATTATGACATAGATTTGTCTTATGGCTAGTGGTATTTGGGTACAAAATCCTATTGAGTCTAAGGCTAGTTTTATTAGAGGTACTAGTGGCAAAGACAATAGAAGATTTGTGATAATTTTGATGTATTCTCTTGCATCTTCAATCTAAGGTTTCTAGAAATGACCTATGATCAAGGGAAATTAAGCAATACATGAGATTTAAAGTTCATATGTTTATAGATGGTTTAATTACCAATAATCAACCAATGTATAGTTGTGTTTTTTTAAGAAATGTGCCAATATGCCTATAATTTTCTTCCACTATAAGTACAAGTTCATGCATAATAGAAAGGATGATTGATGATGTAGTGGTAATTATGTTAGGGTACGATGGGTTGTTAACTATTCCTCATAGATAAGTGAGTTTTGCCAATACATTCATCCAATGTTGCAAGGAAATTTTAGTGTTAGACCTATAAGCTTGTTTAGATTGTTTTATAGATATGGGAAATGATGAAGTGAGAAATTGTTAGTTTAGGTAGAGTTTGCATCAAACTTGACGATAACTAGATGTGCATGATGTTAGATATGAGGTATGTGCAATTATTACTCCCCCCACC
>JAMXBB010000010.1:13872595-13951934 GCA_024138015.1 Lumnitzera littorea | reverse complement strand
TTATATTTATATATATAGTATATAATATATAATTAAGGTTAAGATAATTTAATACATAAAGTATATAATACGTATAAATATACGTATATGAATAGTATCGTATATTTAGAAATATGAGTATATTTAAATAGTAAATATATAATATGCTATAATATTAATTTAATAAATAAAGTAATTTAATAAATATATATGTATATATGTACCGTAATATTAAGAGAAAGTAGAATAAATAAGTAATTTAGAAAATTTAATAAAATATAGTAATAAGTATTAATATATAATTATACCATAAAATACAAAGAAACAGGAAAATAATTGAAAATATGAAAAATTTATAAGGGTGACACGTGACACTTCCATATGCTACCACGTCATCACTTAAGTATAATTAAGTAATTTTCATAAATTAATAAATATAATAAAATAATTAAGTAATTAGAAAAATAATAAAGTAGAAAAATTTGAATAAATAGATCTTAAACCCCACAAAAAAAAAAGCAATTATAGTAAAATAGGCTTAACATAAGAAAATTACAAAAATATACGATTCAAACAATTATTAAATCATAATTATATTAGGAAAAGCTTACATTGATATTTTAAAACTTTTTATATCAAAATAATGAAGTTTGTGATATTTTTATATCACAGTCAAAACTGCGGATTATAATGTCTAAAACGAATCCTGCTACGAGAAAATACACTCGAAAACGATTGAAATGGATTAATTGAAAAAAGTATACACGATTGAAAATTTAAGATAATTTGAGTAAAAAATTTAAGTTAAACTATATTTATATCATACTTGGATTATAGTTAGAAACCAAGTAAATAATAATAGATATTTAGTTAATAGGGAAACCTAGTTTTTTAAAACACTTATAAGCTTTCTTATCTTTTAGGCATTCGATTATTGAGTTCTGAAATTCTCAAAGGTCGAGAAAGTGAGCATAACTCAAGTGAAGGAGTTCTTATGATCTGTTATCTGTTTACTGTTTGTTATTTGTATGTTGCTTGTGGATTGATATTGATTGTTTGTTAAATAATTGATTATATTGCATGTAATCATCTATATGATCATTTTCTTAAATTGGTAAATGTAACTATTCGACTAAAGAAACTAGTTATATTTGTTGCATGTCTATGATCCAATTGATATTTTGATGAAGAGTATTAGCTTTGCAAATTCTTGAGAAAAGTGTTTTAGTGAACCTTTTCTTATCTTAAATATACTTCTAAATGATTTCTTAAAAGGCTCATAAAACCTATAAATGATGTTTTCATTGTTAAGGCAAATCTAGTATGGTATCTCCGATTGTTTACAAGAGAACTTGCATATTTATGCATTTAGGGCCTTGAATATTTGTTGATAGCGAGATGAACTCACTATTTGTACCCGAAGAGCCATTGATATGTTTGGTGGGTAGCCCTAGTTGGGGTCTACCTATATTAATTATTAATTCTCGAATTAGGATAATAGTCGAGTAACATCTGATGAGACTGTACCCCCAAGTAGCCTTATGCGGTTAAGGTGAAGTACTTGGCACAGGTAAGTACAGAGAAAAAATCAACGTGTAGAAAACATAACTCTACACCTTTCATAATACCGGACTCCTATGGACGTATTGCTTACATTCATTTGGTACGTAGATAGCTTGCATATGTGTTAATAATATTTGTTTGGTAACTCACTTGAATGGTAGTGGTGAGGAATGAACTCACTGAGCCGTGGTTTACTCATTCCCCTATATTTTCTTTTACAGGTTTTTTGTAAGTAAGGATTGGAATAAGCTTAAGAGTAGAGTATAAACTAGAAATAGATTTGGCAATGTTAGGGTTGACTGAAATGTGTATAATGGTACAGAAACAATTTATGTAAAGCATATTCATATGATAAGATTATGTTGTATTTCTTGTAAATTAATAAATTGTTTTACCTTGTCTTAACATTTGATAGAGGATTCTGATTCTCTGCGGTTTTGATGAACTATAACTTATCGGATATCCATATTCACTTATATTTTATATTAACCTATTTAATTAAAATCGAAAACCTTAGCATTTAATTATTTAGAGTCTTGTAATATCTAACTTATAAAACGATTCTTGTATCATGAGTATATACATAATATAAAAATTTTAGACAATCCTATCAAACTCCCTTAGGGTCATGACAACATATCAACTCTTAGTTTATATATTTGAGAAAATGAGCTTGTGTCGTATAGCTTTATGTAAACTAATTTTGAAATTTATAAGAAAGATTTTAAAAAATTTCAAGTTCTATAAGATACCTTGGAGATTCTACCAAGTACAAAATATAAGGTGGCTCTAAGATACTGTAAAATAAGTTTCGATTCCAAATATATGGGAACTTGTACCTACAAGTAGAGTATGGGTAGGGTCCTATACCCTATTCACCCCGTACTCGCTCACTCTTAACTAACGACATTAAATTATCAGTTATACATATATATGTAGCAGCATTATATTGGTTCATGTATTTTTATTAGATAGGTAATATAATAAAATATTAAAAAATAATTAACAGATTAAAAAGTATAGAAAATATTAAAAATAATCATATTTTATAAAAAAATTGGAAAAATGAAAAAGTGAAAAAAAAAAAATACTATGATAATATATATAGTTATATATATACACACACATATATAATTATATACATAATTATATCAATATTAATAATAAAATAAATTAATAAAATTAACAATATTGTAAAATGATGGAAATTTATTTAAAAAAAAAAAAGGAAATCTTACCACCCCTGCCATTACATAGCCATGTTTTAGCCTTAGTGAAGTACGTAGCAATCCACTTTAAGAAGTGAGTTGTGTGACCCATTGATAGTTATTGGTAATTACCCAAAAAGAAAAAGAGTAAAAACATTATCGAGTTGAAATGGATCTATCCAAACCCAATGGGTTTATCACATTATCTCCTCTTTCATACACCACCACCACCACCTTACTCGGTAGCTTAAAGTTGTCACCCACCACTAGTTAAGGGAGGAGGGAGGATGGGTAAGTTCACACGATGGGCCATAATAGGTCACAACCTAATTTGCAAGTACTGGTTACCTCTTACTCTTAAGGTAACTAAAAGGATTTTTTTTTTTCTAGTTTTCTTTTCAAACTTTATTATTTTTTTATATTTTATTAAATTATTTATTTAATAATTATATATTGACTAACTATATGCTGTCACATATCCGAACAAAAAAACTTATTTGACAAAAATAAAAAACATTAATGTCTAAAATAGAAAAAATCAAAAGAATGAGGATTGAAATAAAAAATGAAGTAAATATTGAGGATTTTTTTTGTACTTTTTCTTAAATTATATCATGAGAATTTCAAAATCACTATCTAAATTGGGTCTTTGTTCATATATACCTGAAGTTGAAAGTACATATATTTAATTGAATTTTTATTTGTCAAATTTACTATCTTTCCTTTTATCATTTCCACTTATACTCTTGGTTAAGGATCATTTGATCGATCACCATTTTAAAAAGACAAAGGCAGTAAATTTGATATTTAAAAATTCCACTAAGTGTGAAATTCTATAACGTCAAATTTAGGTGTAAAGTTAACAAGTAAGAATTCAATCAGGTATTGAGTTAGTGATTTCAAACTTTAAATGCAAAATTAAACAAAAACATAAAGTTTAAGGAAGGAGTTTGACATTATGGTACTTATAATTTTCACTCACCTAAAATGATTGTCATAGTATCTTAGTAGTTAATCAACATAGTATAGAATGAAGAATGGAAAGAACGCATTCCTCTAGTAGTGCATATTATTTCTATACAAATATAGAGAGAATTAGAGAAAATTGTATGTAGAGTTAGAAAATTTTGCAAAATGGATCATAATAAACTATAGCAAGATATAAGTAGGGGTAGACACTATTTAATTCAGTTTGGTTTATAAAAGTGTAGTTTAATTTTTTAATGCTTTGAACTGAATTATACGATTCGAATTATAATATTTCCTAAATCATAAAATTTTGGTTTGGTTTGAAATTAAGGATTGATCATATTTCATAGTCTAAGAAAGTGTGTTTGTATAACATGTAATTTCATATGAAAATTACTTAATTTATTTAATAATAATAGGTATTAATATTATAATAGAGGCTAATAAAGTTAATATTAATTTGACTAAGAAATTTGAAATGTTTAATAATAGTTAATTTTATTTATAAAAATAGCATGTTGTATAAACTTTGAGTAGACCTATGTATATAATTTATAAATTATAGTAATAAAAGTTTAATATATATACATTTTTATAAACGTAAACTAAAAACTCTTAAGTGCTATGTTACAACAAAGGAACTTATTTAGTTATAAATAAAATATTACTATGTTTTTTACAAAATGGTTTGATTCAACTTTACTAAATGGTTTGGTTTATTCTTTCAAACTAACCATATATTAATGATTTGGTTTGATTTGAAAATTTTGTAAATCAAATTTGTCAAAAAAAAAAAGCATATTTTTAGTTTGGTTTTGTTTAGTCTGTATATTAGTTTAATTTGATCAGTTTGTTTCTCTTTTTTTTTTTTTATAACCTCTAGATATAAGGTTATTTAATTTCACTCAAAATATAATGTTAACATAAAAATAGAAAAGTATTAATGTGTGTTGGAAATATGTAATAGATCCTCTAATGTTCTTAGTTCCTAAAGTTCCTAAAATTACAAAAGAATAGTTGATGTTATCTAGATGTTTGAAATATCTTATGTAAGGATGCAACTGAGGTAGGTTTAGAACAAGTTTAGCAATCCTTATACCTATCCTATTACCTATAAGGTACTTTTTCCCCTAACGTTAAGTTTTATGAATTTAATTGCACAAATTAAATAGATATGGAATGTAAAGATAAGGAAAAGCAAAGTAATAAAAATCTATAGACGCAAAGTAATACCATATATAAGCAATGGAATGTTAAAGTAGAAACTATCCAGAATTTATTTTAACAAACAGTAAGTTTTTCATTCTTATTATCAGGAAAAAAAAACCTCTAAAATTATTGCTTAATCAAATTCAATTCCTTTCCTATTGAGAAAAAAAAAATACTTTTATACTATGTAAACAAAAGAACCGCATACATTATAATATGAACAAATTTACAATTATCATCCACATAGTTTCACATTATAATAAGGAGAAAAAATGTTTTCCTACTGACCAAAATAGAAAAAAAGAAAAAGAAATAAATAAACAAGTCATGAATAAAATAATTGGCTTTACAAACAAAGTAAATTTGATGCTTGCATGTCAAATATAGTAGTATCTTTATAATAATATAAACCTAAAAAGATTAACCATTTACTTTGTTATATTAGATTTACTATAATCAAACATAATTATATCATATTCATAATAAATTAAAAGTATAAAATAAATGAACTTATTAGTTTTCTAATTGATACTTTTTATTTTTTCTAATATATAATACTTAAGTTATATAGGGTTTTAATCTAGTTGGACAAATTGAAAATCCTGATATGACCTTCAATTGCATCCTTAATATTATGACATCATTGTGATATCATGATTTTTAAAAAATATAGACAATAATAATTGTTGCTTTTATAACTTTAAGGAATTTTAGGAAACAAGAATTCTAGAGAATCCAATTTCCGGAATGTCAACTTTTCAACTTTTTATACACTTATTTTTCGTCAAATGTGTAAACAATACGGAAAGATGTAAAATTTCTTTTTCTAAACCCTTAAAAGGACAAACATATCCAACGGTGGTCTACTCGCACTCTGAGATGCTGTCACTTCTCATCAATAAAAATATCGATTTTGTTAGTGGCCCGTTTATATAATCCAAGCCCAGCCCATATAGGAATATACACTGTTCGGAGTGACTCGTTAGTGCAAACCTAAGCTCGGGTGTTTTCTCTTCCAAAGATCTTGAAGGGACATTAGGGCTTGAGTCATTAAAAGGTTATCAACCTTTTGCAGGCCCATATCTGAATTAAATTTATATTGATAGATGCATAAAAACAGCTAGTTCTTTACAACTTAGTTATGTTTATTGATAGAATAGTATTATATAAAAAAACACAAAAGGAATTTAAAAATCAATAAAATAAGCAACATTAAAAAATGACTGGCGATGACGTGCCTGACCGAATGCTAAAATCGCAGCGACTAATCAACAATAGACTATTAAAACTAGATGAGTAGGTGCTCCTATCAAAACTTAAAACCTACACTAATTTGTATAGATGGGTAAGTTTTAGGTGAATATTGAAAATTATAAAATAATTTCTTATTCCAATTTTTTGGAACTTGTACATATTATGTGTAGTATGAAGTATAATATCTCCATATTTTATACTTATTCTACAACTTGTATCTTCAAGATATTCATAGAGTTAATGTATGATCTTCACTCCGTTGATTTTTCGATAGAGATTCATTGGTTTTGAGCTCTTTGCAAAACAAAACACTATTAATTACTTCGGTATGACCATTTCGATACTCAAGTTAGTAAGGATGTTTAGGGAGTGAAAATCTTAGTTAAAAGAAATGAACGAGGGATCAAAACTCCTTTACTTGGAAGAAATAGGAGATGAGGTTCGGTTATTTTCCAAAAAGAGCTTAGCCTAAATCTTGAGTTGATCTATTTGAACCAATAAGCCCATATACTAAAATAGCTATCAATGCTTGCCCCTTTCCCAACCTCTTTAGCAATATGTTTGATAAAGAGATTGAAAGCTTGTATGGGCTCTCAATGTCCTCAAACCAAGCAGTTGCATCGTAGGGAAGCTTCTTAGGCATTTCTAGCCTTTCTCATGATCCAACTAAAGTCTTAACTTAAGCAAACTAATGTAGTACACACAATTTAGTTTTCCTCAAGCTTTTTTGCTAACGAAGTGATTTAAGTGGCTTAAAGAAGAGAGTCAGATCTTTCTTAAGGCTTATGCAACAACGAATGGAATCCAACAACTTCAAGAAGAGAGGTAGATTTATCATTGAGCTTATACGCCAACAACCATGATCTAAGTAAGATTAATGTTTTTTTCTTTTTCCAAGCACGAGTGTCACAGGATTATCTGTATAGATCAAATCTCTCCAAGGCATGAGTGTCATGAGATTATTTGAGAAAGTAGGCTCACTAAGCATTAGCTAGTGTAAGCTTTCAATACCTTCACCAAGGTTTTTCTGAACTTTTGACATGTCAGAATTTTTCTTCCTTGGGATTCTTAAGGATTCGAACATTTGTTGCCTTGGGTCCATTTTGAACTATCTAAGCGTTATAGCTGCAAGGTTTTCAATCTCTTGGGCTTTGTAGCCGTGGGTTTAATTTTTTTGTTTGAAAGTAGATAGACATTCCTAGACCGGGCTTAGGGACTGATAACTCTGATTTTAAACATATTTTATATGGTGATTTTATGGCATTTCCCTTACATTTTTTTGTTTTCTTTAAAGAAATTGATACTTAATTGAGTAAAATGTTGATTTCAGGGTTTAAACGCGTTCTAGGCTCGAAAACGAAGAAAACGAATCAAGTTTCACTCAATTCCGAGTTCAAACGAAGAAGTTATGAAATTTTGAAATTGTGCAGAAATTTTGCCTTTGTGCAGAAAGTTACACGACCTGGGGACACGGCCATGTCCCAGGCCGTATCTGGTAACGAAATTAAAATCCGTGTAATACACATATATAAGGAGATCTGAGGGTTCAAAAGGGGAGAGACATTACGGAAACGAAGAGACACAAGAGACAAGAAGAGACTTAAGGAGAACATCAATCAAGAAGCAAGAACGACATCGATTTCAAGATTAGAAATTGTTCATCAAATCAAGAGGGGTTTTCATGCTTTATTTTATATTATTAATAAAACTCGTTGTTAGATTCGTTATGATAGCTTAGAGTTCAAGTATTTAGGATTATGGAACCTAGGGTTTCATGTAACCCTTGGATTGAATTATAATTTCAAGAAAGTTTCTATCTTTTCTTGATTCAATTATGTCGTTTAGTTATGGTTTGATAATTCTAGAGTATCAATATATGATATTATGCATGTTGATTGAGAAATTGCATGTGTAATTAGATCTTAGCATAATTGAAGAGAATTACATGTATACTTAGAGAGAATTATATGTATACTTAGAGATAAGATACATGTTTCTTTCGGAAAGTTGATTGTTTGTGTAGGAATTCATTAAACATTAATGCAATTCTAAGTTATATTACTAAGTAAAGAGATTCCGGTAAATAATTTAGGATTAGGGTTAATATGCTTGAGAAAGATATTAGCTTTAATTGTGAATCCCTCCGATCAAAAATCATAGAAACTAAATTGAATACATTTTAAAAAAGTTACATGTTAAACACTAGGGGAAATAATTCCTAAATACATTATTGCATACTTGAAGTCGTTCGTAGTTTATTGCTTTCTAATTTGTGTAATTAAGTCTCATAAGTAGTTTAGTTTATTAATTTCAGTATTTTTAATACATTCAACTCGACATAATTTTCCGGTTAAATAATAAAGCTAAAGTTAATATTAGTACTTAAAATCTCCGAGGAATCGACTCGGACTCACATCCACTATATTAAAATTGATAGGTGCGCTTGCCTCGTATCAGGGACCCAGCTCCCAATAATCATCTCAAGCTTCATTGTCTCAGAATTTCCTTGACACTTAGAATTTAATTTCATTAATTATAAGTTGCTAAGCATTCTGGAACCAAGCTTGGGACCTAACTTCCAAAGATTGCCCTATGCTTCATTGCCAACAAAGTTTCCTCGATGCTTAAGTATCCCAAAATTAAGCAAGTTGGAATTTTCCCCGGCATGAGTACCACATGATTTCATGCAAACGTGTTGAATTTTTACCCAAGGAAGTGCTTCTAGGGCCTTTTGTTTAGAGTTAACGCTTGAGTGGACTTCCAAAGTCTTTAGCGGTGACACATGAGCTGTTGTTCATTGGCGGATGAATAATGCGTGTGGAGGCTAAGAAAATCTGTAGACTTTCTACACCTCAGACTTTTTAGAGTTGAATTCAGTCCCGAGCATTTAATTTTGTTCAACTTCAAGATCACAAGTTGAGCCTTTTGATTTTGTTTATCAAGTTGGGCCCATCGTAGCTTGGCCATGCACTTACTTGTCCCAAAGGATCGACTTGGCTTTTTGAGCACAATAAGGAAAGATAAAAGCTTAACCAGTCGTGTCTCATAATAACTCAGGAAGGTGGAGAAAATGGATCGGAGCTCGGGTTCATTCTTCTTGATCAGTGATATGGAAGCTCGGACTTCACCATATCTGACTGTTGTTCGAGTGTTAAAACAGATTGGGATGTCCTCAAAGGTTGTTTACGTGGCTGCCGAGCTTGGAACTCAAACTTGGAGTTGCCCGGATTTCGGCTCTTGTATAAGGAAGACTCGGGACAGTCACATGTGTATGTGCGCGGCCTCCGCCAATGCGAAGAATGAGCTGGTCATAATCTAAGATTAGCTTGGGAGAACTGATGCCACTACCGCTATTCAAGAAGATACTTGGACCTGACTAGACTTATGGTTTGGTGTCGCCGCTTGATCAGAAGGAAGCTCGAAGCTCGAAGCATGCGGGTTCTGCAGCTCAGCCTTTAGTTTAGCATGGTTGAGTCTTCACTGTAGCGTATGAAGCCTTAGGGTCCTCTTAAGTATGTTCACCGAGTTCAGCCAACAATACTTTGGCCATGTGGATTGACCTGTTTATCATGCTGAATTGGCTTAAAACCAGCACAAAATTGTCAGTTCATGAGTCGATAAAAGAGGGAACTGGTACCAGCCTTGGGAGCATGGTCTCAAGCCGGTTCACTTGGCTCATAAACCACTTTTAATTTTTTTGGGAGTTGTTCTCTTTTTTTTTTCTTAAATTTTTTGTGGAATTTCTCTCTATCTCTCTGTCTTTTTTTTTTTTTCAATCTTTTGTGAAAGTTTCTTAGCCCACTTTCTATTTGTTTCTCTACTTCGTGACTCTTGAACTGCAAAATTTATTTTTGAAACAATTTTTTTAAGATCCCGAAATAATTCATTTGGTTCAAGCAATATTATGTTACAAATTGAATAACAACAACCAAAGCAAATCTGCAACTAAAAGTGGATCCTCAAATTTTTCTTTTTAATTGGGTTTAAATCGGTAAACGATCTCATAAGTTAACAACTTTAAATCAACTGAACACTTAAGGTCCAATAATTCATGTCATAGCTCAGCTCGCCCAAGAGCTTAGGCCGGTTCATCAGCTGCTGGGCCAATGTTGGATCGGTTTAAGATTTGGAACCAGCCTTTGCACAGGCTTATATGCAGAGCTCGATCATAAGGCTCAGTTGGACATTAGTCAGCATGTAGTGGACAATTCAATTCGGTTGGACAATTAGGCTATTGACGGGCTCGGCATTATTATCGAGTTGCTATTCTCTCAAGCCGCGAGGAAAGCTCGGTTTAGTGACTTCGTGGACCCATTGACAGTATGACTCGACCTTTTCTTAACTTAGGATGGTATCCAGGCGCTTGTGATGCTCGTGTTTCAGTTGGATTCTGAAGTAAGGGGCTTTTGTGCAATAGCTCGGCCATGAACTGCTCGGGTCCATTATTTCATGTTGCTTCTCGGCAATGGAGCTTGGATTTTGTAGGGTACATGTGCTGCAGGATTTTTCAAGCTTGGGTGAGAGACTACCAAAGCTCGGCATTTAGCTGTTGAACTTAGATTTTGTCAGAAGTAGGTCGGTATCCACGGAAGCTCTGGCGTTTGTGTGGACAAGTCGGCTCTCCATGTATGGCTCCATTTAGCTCGATTTCGATACACCAAGCTCAAGCATCTTTTATTAGCTCGACCTTCCCGCATCATTCATAGAGTATGCTGCTATGTTGAGCCTCGAAGGGGGAAGACAACTCGGCAAGGTGGAGTTGTACTGCTGTGCAAATCCATATATCTTGTTTACAAGTTAGGTGGAGCTTCGCTGTGATGTGTTCGGGTTAGGGACTTTAGCTGCTGTGTTTTTAAGAAAAAGTTCCGATAAGTTCATCAATATCCTCACACATTTACCAACCGAAGGGCAACCTCACTCAATGTACAAGTGCATTTGGCAGTGGATTCATATTAGAAAGAATCGGTACCGGTGGATTTTTATGTCCTTTTCCCTTTCTAGGTCGATAAGTACATGGTGCTTAGACCATGAAGAGTATAGCTCGACATTCACTGCTCGGATCAGAGATGAAGCTCGGGTATGTTGCCGTCCATGAGAAGTACTTCTGATATGTCCGTTACTGTCCATGGCAAATTGTTAACAGTGTAGTGTATCGTTTACATATTTGTTTATGTACAGTTGGGCAGCTTAGGATATTAATGATACACATGTCATAACAATGGACTATAAATTCTCCTTACATGTCCTGTTTTTAGTTAGTTAGAGAATTGATTTATTTTCTGTTATTCGCGCATCTCTTTCTTCCTCTCTTTTGTATGTTTGTTTCATGAAGATTAAACAAGAGATCATGATCAAGTTCTTCCACATGGTATCACAGCTAAGTGATTCTTGAACTCTGCTCTTTTCTTGTTGTTATCTTCTATTTTGATTGTGCCGTTCCTTATACATCCTTTCATTTAGTAAAAACAAGGAATTGTGAGAAGTCTAAATCAGTTTTAGATCTGAATGATCCGATGCATCTATCTAGTTTTGATAGCCTAGGAATGATCATTACTAGTGTGATTTTCGATGGAGCAAATTACTTAGGATGGAGTCATTCGATTAGATTGGCTCTTGGTGCTAAAGCAAAATTAGGTTTTATAACTGGTGATTGTAAAAGACCTAATGAATATAAATAGATTGATGTACAAAATTAGCTATGCTGTAACTATATGATACATTGTTGGATACTTAATTCCATGATAAAAGAACTCTCGAAGGCTTTCATGTATGTGCAATTATCCAAGGAACTATGGGATGATATTTTGGAGCAATTTGGATTGACAAATGAGCCCTTGCTTTATTAGTTGCAAATGAAATTGTCAATTTTAGGGAAGGTACTCTGAATGTCTCAATGTATTACAATAAGCTTAAGAAGCTATGGGATGAGATGCATAGTCTTTCCGGTTTGCCTGAGTGTATGTGTGGGGTTTTGGCTCAATGCAGCTGTAATCAAGTGAGCAAAATTCAAGAGATTGATAATATAACTAAGTTGATGTAGTTTTTGGTAGGGTTAAATGATTTTTTAAGGGAGTACAAAGTCATATTATTTCAATGCAGCCTCTACCATTAGTAAGCAAGGCTTATTCTATTGTATATCAAGTTAAAAAACAGAAGCAAATGGTTAACTTAATGGGGAATGCAAAAGAAATCATGCCAACTACATATCGGTTGAAGATAAATTCAAAATCTAGTCCTTGTAATTATAAGGACAGAAGGAATAAGATTAGCACTAAGTTTCTAGTTTTTGCTCATTGTAAGAAACATGAGCACTTAGTCGAAAACAGCTTTAAGATTATAGGTTTCCTGGATTGGTTTAAATAAAGGGAAAAGAGGCCTATAACAAATCTAAAATTAATTGCTCATGTTGCTGTAATCCATGCGGGTACATGTTGAGAATCATTATAATACTAACAAAATTGCTAATGATTCTGACTTTATGCAAACGATAGGTTATGAAGTTGTTAGAAAGATGAAGACAAAAGTGATTGATGAACAAGAGCAAAATGCTTCAATGAATTTTGCAAGTGAATGCTCTCATTCCTTCTCCTATTTGAATAATGTTATAGCTCATAATAGATCAATGAGTGAATGGATTGTAGATACAGGAGCCTCAAACCATATTACACCCTTCAAACAACTCTTAACCAATCAACATGCTTTATTGAACCCAATTAAAGTGACTTTCACTAATAGTACTACAAAACTAATAACCTATGTTGGAGATGTGATAATAAACAAAGACATTCAATTGACCAATGTTCTTCTTATGCCTGCTTTTAAACACAACCTATATTAGTGAACAGCTTGCTTATTAACATAAACTTAACTGTTATCTTTAATGTTAATAATTTCATGTTTCAAGACCAGAAATCTAAGGCTTGTGTTGCTAGAGGAAGTGCATGTAAAGGTTTAAATGTAATGAGTAATGGCAGCATTGATGTTGTTGATTGTACACTTGATGGTAAACCTTCTGTACCTTTTTATCCTATTGATAACACTTTGTTATAGCATGTTATATCCAATCAATTTGCAATTTCTTCATCTAATGTAAAGGTGATTCCTTTAGAACTGCTATATACTAGACTAGGACATCTATCTTTGTCCAAAATGCAGCATCTTGTTTATTATAAGAATAAACATATAACTCAATTTTCCTTATGATATTGCAAAATTTCATTAGTTACCTTTCTCTTCTAGTACTTCAATTGCTTCTGAGCCTTTTGATCTTATACATGTTGATCTATGGGGTCCATACAATACAATGTCTTTGAGTGGTTACAAATATTTTGTAACAATTGTAGATGATATGAGTGTAGCACATGGATATACTTGATCTCACATAAATACCATACCAATGAAACACTTGTTACCTTTCTTTCATATGTTAAAAACCATTTTTCCATCACACAAAAGACCATTCACACAGTCTATGAGAGTGAATTCTTGTCTCAAAAGTGTCAAACACTTTTTAAAACTTTTGGTATCCAACACCAAAAGAGTGTGGTTTATACACCATAATAAAACAAAGTTGTCGAACAGAAACATAGGCATTTGCTCAACATAACTCGAGCTCTTAGATTAAATACAAATATTCCAAAGATATTTTGGGGAGAGTGCATACTTGTTGCCACTACATTGACAAATAGAACGCCCATGTAGTTGTTGAAGTGGAAATTACCTTATGAAGCATTATTTCACAAGCCACCAAACTACATACACTTAAGAACCAATGGTTGTCTTGCTTATGTAGCCACCACAGTTACTTCAAGAGATAAGCTTGATCCTCGTGGGAGAAGATGTGTATTTGTTAGATACCTATTAGATTATAAAGCCTAGAAACTCTTTGATTTTGATTCTCATCAGTGTTTATCAGTCATGATGTTATTTTTTATAAGAATCATTTTCCTTTCAAAGTCTCTTCTAAAATTCCAAACACTAGTTTTCCTTCTCCATCTTTATTTCCTCCTGTCATAAGTCTGCTAAAGATGAGTTGCTTGATATACATCCATATACACTGTCCAATTCTGTCCCACAGTCTACTACTGTTCCTGCTTGTTCTTCTTTTCCACATGTATAAGTCAAAAGGTCTAAGAGGATTAAACGACCACCAACTTGGCTTGATAGCTTTGTTCATAATATCATGATAGATGGTTAGCATCCTAAACCAAATAATGTTAGTTCTCCTTCCTCAACTTTAGTTTCTAAGTCTTATCCCCTTTTCATGCATGATTCTTTTACTTCATTTCCTAAAGAATGTTACCTTCTTAGCTAATGTGTTCACAATTCATGAACCATCAACCTATCATGAAGCTAAACATGATTCAAGATGGGTTGAGGCAATGAATCAAGAGTTTTTAGCTCTTAAGTCCAATCATACTTGGGACTTAGGACTTGGTTGCTTTACCACTTAGCAAAAAGCCCATTGGTTCCAAATAGGTGTACAAAGTTAAGTATAAACTCAATGGTACCGTTGATCGCTTCAAAGCAAGGTTAGTTGCTAAGGGTTATACTCAATGGTACATGTACACTCATACTTTTTTGCTTGTAGCTAAACTCAGCATAGTGTATATATTGCTTATTGTTTCTATTACTAAACATTAGAATATTCATCAGCTTGACATTAACAATGCTTTTGTACATAGGTTCATTGATGAAGAAATTAATATGGAGTCTCCTAAAGGGTATTCTTTAGCTGCTCTAAGTTAATTTTGTAAGTTGGTTTGATCATTATATGGCTTGAAGCAAGCCTCAGGACAATGGAACAAAAAATTCACAAAATTCATTTGTTCTCTTGGTTTTGAACAATCCAAGCTGACCATTCTTTGTTTACGCATTCCAATGCTAAAGGTTTTTTGTTACTTTTAGTCTATTTTGATGATGTTTTGCTTGTAGGTGATGACTTAGATGCAATTTCTATTGTAAAGACATCTATTAACAAAGCCTTTATAGTGAAAGATTTAGGGGAAGCTCATTTTTTTCTTAGGATTGAATTGTGTTGTACTTTTAATGGCATATTTCTTCATCAGCACAAGTTTTTACTTAACATTCTTCAAGATGCAAGTCTTACTGGTTGTAAACTAGTCACACAACCTTTTCCTACTCGTTTATAGCTTAATCACATATTAGGAAAACCTTTGGTCAATCCTTCTATGTTTAGATGTTTAGTAAGACAATTATTATACTTAACAATCATGCAGCCAAATATTTCTTTTCTTGTTCAATAGCTCAGCCAGTTTGTTGGCTCCCCTTGTGCCACACACTTGCAAGCAGTAATTCATGTGCCCCATTACTTAAAAGGTAGTGCCAATACTAGTGTTTTTTATTTAGCTATATCTCCATTGCATCTTCATGGATATTCTAACGCAAATTGGGGCACTTTTAGTGTTGATAGGAAATCTTTATTTGGTTACTATATATTTCTTGGTTCTTTCCTCATATCTTGGAAGACAAAAAAACAAGATACGGTTTCTACTTCATTGACTAAAGCATCCTAATGTTGCCTTTATTGTTAAAGAACTTCTCTAGTTATCTTTCCCCTTATAGGCTCTTCATATTGGTGTTTCTCTACTAGTTGGACTCTTCACTAACAGCAAATCAACTTGCTTGCTAATAATCCGTGCTTCCATAGTAGAACAAAGCACATTAATCTAGGTGTTCGTTTCACTCATCATCACATTTCTACTAGGTTTCTACGATTGCACCATATTCCTTTCACTTCACAACAAGCTATAGGTTTAACATTGTAGTGTGTCATTTACATATTTGTTTATGTACAATTAGGTAGCTTACGATATTTATGCCACACGTGTCATTTATACACGTCATAATAATGAAGTATAAATACTCCTTACATATACTTTTTTTAGTTAGTTAGAGAATTGATTCATTTTCTATTATTCACTCACCTCTTTCCTTCTTTCTTTTATTTGCTTATTTCATGGAGATTAAACAAGAGATCATGATCAGGTTCTTCCACACAAATGAGAGCTTGACTTTGGCCAGATGTCGGTCAAGATCAGCTTTTGCTCGAAATTTCAGTTGTACGACTCGGTCAAAATTGCATCTTGGTCGCCTATAGAGCCGAGTTTGCATTGTAACTTGGTTGCCTGTAGAGTTGAGCTTGGATTGCATTCTGCAGATGGCTAGGACTTCTCGAATCTGTGAGCCGCACTTTAACAGCTTAGTACGGTGTTAGAGTTTGCCAAAGTAAAACAAGTTCTGGGCTTCATGTTGAAAGTCGCCAAACTCAGCATGCTATGCTTCGTAAGTCCGTGGCTAACAAGACAAAAGGTAGGGACTTGATGGATGATGAAGATTCCTTTTCCACGCCAAAAGAAAAAAACTTACCCTAGCCGTCGATGATATACGCATATTCTTTCTCCACGTCAAAAGGTGAAGACTTTCTAGTTCATCATCTTCAATTGTAGTAATCACTTTTGCTGCCAGAAGGTTGACTTTTGGCCCTTCTCTATCATCATGTAGGATAATTGAAAGCATTATTTAGGTTTTTATAAATGAGTCAGTTTTCGAAGAAATCAGATCTACAGGACGTAGGGCAATAAAAACCTGGATCTAAAAAAAAGTCGGTATGCAAGATTTGGGAATTCATGAGGGAATTGGATTCAAAACGCGAAATAATTATCAATTTTGGAGGGAACGTTTTTCCCACAAACAATGCCAATGTTGACATATGATCTTCACCCCATCCCATTGATAGTGATTCACTAGTTTTGAGCTCTCTCCAAAATAAACACCTTAGTAGAGCACCAAAGTTTGCTTCTAAATGACCATTCTAATATATAAGTTAGTAAGAATATTTAGAGAGTAAAAACCCTTAATTGAAAGAGAGAAGGAGTGAGGGACCAAAAGTCCTATACTTAGGCATCCACATTTCCTAAGGAGTTGAGGCTCAATCATTTTTTGGACAAGGCTTAGCCAATTCTTGAGCTAGTTGGTTTGGACTTGTAGACCCATGTACTAAATGTACCCATCAACACAATACAGGTTTAAATATGTCATATGTCGATCCTATAAAAATTCTTAAACGATTATATTGAACATAAGAAAATATGATATTTTTAACTCAATACATAATAGAAATCGTTTGAGCATTGGCTCATCTTATTGTATAGTATTTCATAGGATATTGTATTAATAAATTTTTAAAGCTATATCATTAGGCTCATGAAATATGCCTTTATAAGACATGTATATTAAATTGTTGAAGATTACTAGAATAATGAATGCACTACTTAAAAATGTGAAAAAATTAGCATGTTATTAAGCAACTTACCTTAAAATTTTATATAATAAAAATGTCAAAAAAAAAAAATTATAAATTCATGAGGTATCTATACTCATAGATTTTATAATATACAAGTTATAAGGCGGTCTTTACATGTTATCAAATAAGTTCCGATTCTAAAATTGGAAAGTTTTTACATATATGAGATGGATAGAAGTTAGGTTTTTTACCTAACCCATCTTATACCTATTTACCTCTATTTTTTTTTTTTTTTTTCCAATGAAGGCACTACACCAAATTCACACTTATAAGGCAACTAAAACCATCTTAATATATAACCTAATAGGGCGGCTAAGCTATAGCGACATGCATAATCTATGTCTCATAGGTGGTTATTGTAAAAACTTTTTAAGAGGACTTTTGGCGTCTTAATAACCTCTACCACAAGAAGTTTATAATGGGACAATAAAAGCTGACTTAAAATATCTACCCATAACTAATAAGGTACATAATTTTAAGACATTTATAACCATCCTAATAGCTCTTACCACAAGAGATATATATAAAGACAACACAATCTATTGTAAAAGGTTGGTCATAAAAAATATACATAGTTTTTAGGATACTAACAACCGTCTTAAAAACTTCTAATATCAAGAAGGCTATATATTATTCTATAAAGACACAAAATTTTCATCTTAAACACTTTAACTAAAAAATGAGCAAACTTATAAGACAACACCCGTTTATCTTAAAAAACCTACATAGTATATATTATGAGGGCAAAATAGCAGCCTTCAGAAATTAAAAGGGCTATTTTAAATAAAATAGTAGCAAATTATTAGGATGGTTTTATAACCGATAATTGCTTGTACCTCCATATCATGATTTAGTGCCCATGTGAGGCACTATATATAATTTATAGAAAATAGATAACTTGACCTAAATGAATATGAAGAATTATCAAAAGTATGATATCATAAAGATAAATTTAGAAATTATATCATTATGAAATTGTGATTGATAAAATAAAGTTTGGTAGTTTGTATCCTAAATAACATGAAATTGTAATTAATAAAATAGATTGGGCATTATAATCTAATTCCCACAAGTTTAATATCCCAAAAATCAATTACAAAAATTACTATTGATCGATTCTATTTATAGTGATTCTAATCATTGTCTATCCTTTTTGTGCTATACATATATCTTTAATGAAAAATTGTCCAAATCTTCAATCAAAAATCCTCTTCTTCATCAATTTCAACCTATACAAAAGTAATTGTATATCATATTAGAAGCCACCATTATGTGCTTTGATAACACATATATATTATATTAGTAAAAGAGATAGACAGATACTTCAAATAATTGTTATAATTAATCAATAAACATATTTAATTTACAGATGACCTTAACTTTAAGAGTTATGATAGGCATGTTGACAATTCATATACTAATTAAGATTTTGTGATAATTGCTTATAGCTAAATAAATTTTGATTAATAAAAACAGCATATGACTAAGTGCATTAAGTCAAAAAGAAGGAAAAACTATTCTTGCAATATCATAAAAAAAAATGAGGTTATATATACACTAATTTTATAGACAACATATGTAACCAACGTGATAAAGCAACTAGACTACCAATACAACAAAATTGTGTTCCGCAACTTCATTAAGGAAATAATTCATCTGTCATTGAACTTTCACTTCCAAAGCTTATGTCATAAAGCCAAATTCCTAAACTTGTCCTAAAATCCTAACTTCATTTATAAAGCAGTACTTGAAACCAAATAAGGAAATCTAAGTAAAAAAAACAATTCAAGTTCATTTAGGACATAAATTTATGATTTCTTTCACTTTTTACTATAAATTAATGATTAATCCAAAATCTATATAAGAGAGAGACACAGATAACTATAAAAATTGAATAATAAGAAATTGTTATTCTCATTCATATTTTTTTTACTTAAATATAAAACGTATCAGATGTAGTAGCCACGCAATTAGTACACCAATGGCATCTTCTATTGTCCTTAAAGAACTATAAGATCTAACCAAACGGTCATCACCCATAATAGGAACACGAACATTTATTTCACACCAATGAAGGCCTAATGTCTCTCCCTCAACCAGTGTTGTTGCATCCAGACTATAATTAAAACATACTGGCTATGCAATTGGTACACCAATGACATCTTCTATTGTCCTTAAAGAACTATAAGATCTAACTAAACAATCATCACCCATAATAGAAACATGAACTTTCATTTCACACTAATTAGAGCCTAATGTCTCTCCCCCAAACCACTGTTGTTGTATCCATATTATGAACTATCCCCTTTGCAACCTTTTCGCCGCTAACGAAAACATGTAAATGAAATATTACTATTTGATATTTCATTGTAGATAAGAAATCCATATATTCTAAAACTTCGCCACTTTGACATAAAGAAAATGGAAACATAAAACACCATCCATAAAATAATTCAATGAAACAGCTTACTTGTTCATTAAATTATTTCAATACATAGTAAAAAAATAACTCCTTCACTTACCCGTATTGGTCTATGCTCTGAATGTGGAGTTCGAGGGCTAAGATCAACATTTGACATTCAAGGCCTATGTTCAGAGCTTAATGTTTGGGGTATATCATTAGAACTTGGCATTGGCAAATTGTTATTTGGACTTGCCGTAGGAATATAATTTGAAAGGCTTCTTGAAGTGCCAACAGAGGGGGCCCTTTGTTGTCTGTTCTCCATGACAAGTGATGTCAAAATCTAAATTTATTGGTGCATTTCATCAAATTATGATTGATACTCCAAGTTCCTCCTATGACTAATAGCAAGACTAGGTACATCATCTCAAACATCAGCAAGAGAGATGCTTAAACCATATGTCCTAATGCATCCGGACTTATCTTTTCCCATAGCCTTTGAATAAACATCATCCTTAGCTATCTTATTATTACTTCCTTCTGAGCTAGTATCAGTTAACTTCTTCATACAATCTTATTATATAATACATACATTAGAGGGCAAACAAATAATTAATTATTTTCTTATCATCAAAATGTAGTGAGCAAATAAGAAACTTACAATCGCTTTACTAACAGTTTCATTTGTAGGTGTTCCATCCGGTTTTGAATAGCAAACCTTAAACATATGATCACGTGTTGGTACGTACCCTAATTTATATTCTTACATATGTGGTAAAAGTAAGAAATGGCTATTACTTCAATAGTACACATGAAAAATAAATCAATCACATGATAGCAAGTATTTGAAATAGTTTAGATTAATTGTACTTTTATTGCGTTTTTACAGGATGCTTTTATATTTTAGTATCTTATGACATATAAATTTTGCACGATATAGCCTAATATGGGTAGTTTCATAAAGTTGAATTCGAGAGTAAGTCTTAGTTTGAAATTTATGAACCAGTACAGTAGGGATTCCTATTTGTCTTCACATGTGGCTAAATCTTTACAAAGTGGTCTCAATTAATTAATTTAATGATGTTGAGGAAAGAGTCATAAAAGAAATTCTTTTCTCTTA
Source organism: Lumnitzera littorea (assembly GCA_024138015.1). Classification (NCBI taxonomy): domain Eukaryota; kingdom Viridiplantae; phylum Streptophyta; class Magnoliopsida; order Myrtales; family Combretaceae; genus Lumnitzera; species Lumnitzera littorea. The sequence continues at coordinate 13,930,905 of JAMXBB010000010.1, read as the reverse complement.
AATTAGGCAACACAAGGGTAAGGTACTAAAGCCTTTTCTTCAAATTGAAGACAAAATATGCTAAGGAAAGAGTCATAAAAGAAATTCTTTTATCATAAAACAAATGTCAACTCTTACCTCTTCCTCCTTTATCATTACAAAGGGCTTTTTGCCAGTACAATGGACCGTTGTTTGTTTTGCACGATTCTCCTTATTCCACTTACTCATTTCCTAATTTCAAAGCAAGAGAAACAATAAGAAGGTTTGTTGGACATGATAATTAATCATGCAACACTTGAAAATTTATTTGCTATATTCCATAGTTTCTTCTTTCATCTAGTGTTGAATAAGTTTTTTCCATTAAGGCACAAGCACTCGATCATCATATGGTGGTTTCTGTAATTCTTCAAGTAGCATATTCGGATCAAAATAATCATTCTTAAGCCTATTCTTCCAAGCTCTCCACATCTTATTAATGGATCTTAAGATGAAGTTATCGTAGCCAAGGGGTATCTCAAATCTCAACTATGAGAGAACATTAATACATGTAAAATATTATGCATTCTATATCAAATGTCTATTCAAAAAGTTAATATAAATAGATATATTTATATACACATACCTTTACCACTTACCTTTATAAACTTTAGCATATTTTCCTTAGCATCCCTAGGCATAGCTTTCCAAGATGCATATTCCAATGATACATAAGTCCCATGTTATGTTAAGGTTTCTAATCAATAAGCAAAAGCACTTCCATTTTCTTTGTCTTTAGGCTGTCCAAAAGAGTTAAATGATATTTTAATGCGCTTTTTTGGGGGGTTGGCCTAAACTTTGCTCATGTATGTGGGGCCCTGTATACCTTCCTTCAATACCTTACCATCTAACGTAAAGGATTAAAAAAAAGGTCATTAACATCATATTATATTAAGGCATAATAAAATAAAGGAAAAAGGACTGCGAAACCAATACAAATCAAGTGCCTAATTTAACTTCCTTATGTAAGCTAAATCTACAACCCGATCAAGGTGTTAGTTCTGTTGGTTCTACATGTGAGTCATCACTTTGAGTTGAGGACCTACATGCACTTTGTGCTTCAATAGTTTGATTTGCTCCTTACGCATCAACAAGTTGATTAGAGCATTGTTGAATAGGTAAATCCCTCCTGGTTCTCCTCCTCTTTGGTAATTGCTACATATTATGAAAAAGTTAAACAGCAATTCTTCCATCCTTTGATCAATAAATCATTGTAAAATAGACTAATATAATGTGTACTACTGGAAGTTGGGATTGTAGGTTGAAGTTGCTTCGTTCTGTATTAGGAGATACCATATCATAGCTAGTGGTGTTAGGTAGGTTCGCACTTTGCCCATTTGTTATTTTTCCCCTAGATCTTATCTCTATGGATTGCTTAAAAAAAGGTGGAAAAATGTTACATTAGTGCATAAAACTTAGTTAATTCCATACATTAGTTCTAGCTTTTATCTAAATGTTACCGCATGCTATAAAAGAAATTAGGACATGCCTCCCAAGACATGATAGATAGAAGCAGGATCATCTATACTACCAAATACACTTATAATTGAACCAACCATAAACTACAACTTTAGTATAGACAGGTTGTATATCACCATATAAGCACTACAGTTGAATGCATGACTATTGTTCGAAAATATGCAAAATAACCAATGAACTAGAAAAAAAAAAAAGGAAAAGGAAAAGCCAAGTAAACCAAAGCACGAAAATTTCCTAAATATCAAGACCAAGATATTTTGCAAAACCACAAATGAAGTTATAACTTAGGTGAACTAATTGCCTCTAATTAGAGCTTTCGAGTTTTTAAATTTATAAACCTATATTTTATCCTTAACTCGGTTCAACAAGTAAGTGTACCTATCATTTTATAATACAGATGAGTATAGGTAATCTCCATTGGGAAAAAAGATGCAAACACTCGTACTAATTACTCTTCTTATTAACTAACAACCCAATTTATCAAATGATGAAAAGATTAAAATATCTAATTTACTAGTTACATTACACTAATCCACCACAACTGTCACAAACACTATTGATACTATTAATATACTTTTTATCCTAATACTTATTATCTATAGGAAATTGCTAGTATGTAAGCATTCTTCTCAGAACTACTTACTTCTAATCCTAATTGTGTCTATTAGAATCTCTTTTGAATTAATAGTCAATTTGGATCGCATTAATATCATGTTCATTTATCATTCTCCCTAAAAATGCAACAACTTTACTAATAATATTTCTATTATCAAGAGTGAATTGTTCCAACGAATCAGATCTATTCAATAGAATTGTCTCTCGACATATTCTAATGAAATCTGGCCTAAGACAATGTCATGCACTACACTACTTACATTGATTAAGTTCAATTCACCAAAACTAACAATTATCAGGAATTGCTTACTTATTCATACCAAGTTGATGTAGTAAGTCCTAAGTATTACTCATACATGATGAAATAACAAAATGTATCGACAAAATGCAAGAATAATCGAGAAATTAACATAAGACAAGTAAGAAATAGAAGTCCATTCTTAATTTCACTATAGAAATCTTTACAACAAACGAATGCTGAATTCCTATTAGCCCTCTCAAGTAACTCCAGGAAAAGTACAATACAACGCTATATTGAAAAGGAAATTACAATATATACAAAGACAAATGACTCGGTGTGATGTTGGTTAGTGAATTGATGTTCTTAGTAATGTTTTTCTTTCTTTCTTTCTTTCTTTCTTTTTCAAAAGTCATGGTATATTTATATTCTTCCCGTTAAATGAATCGAATCTACCTCTTTAAGGTACTGCTTGATGTTTCCACATACTAGTTTGTGTAAAAAAGTTGAAGAACAACAATTGTGTCCCTCCCATCACGCCCATGACTCGAAGCATGACCGTCTCAAAAAACAAGATTCTTCACCAATCATAGCTATGATAGTAGATGTGAACTCCTTGTTGCTTCATTACAACTAATCATGCCCATGATTAAGGGTGTAATTAGTGCTGGTCAATGCAATCATTCTTCATCATGCCCATGATTGAATAATTCTTGTTTCTATGTCAAAGTTTTCTTCTGCCTATGGCCATGATTGTTTCTTGTGTAAATTTTATTCCATTACTCGTGATTCATTTGATATTAATACATTATACAATTAAGTACTAAAACTTAAGAGTTAAATCACAAATATGAACAATTTTATACCTAAACATTCCTTGAAAGTATAAAGTAATTTACACTTAGGATAGAATATACAAAGCTACAAGATCGTAGAAAAACAATGATATGAAAATGGTGATTAAAAAACTATCCATATTCCTCTGCTAGAATTATCAAAGATATTGCAAATATGAAAGTTTCTACAAAGAAGACATTTCAATAGTTTAACAATTTTTCTAGGAAATATATGAGGCAATCTTTTAGTTGGAAACCACTGAAGAAAGAAAAAAGAACGGCCTTATTAATACTAGAAAAATACATAAAATTTAACAACAATAATACTTTTTATTAGATACAATGCTAACTAGATTATGTACATAGAAAAAGTTGCTAATCATCCTTTTGGGTTAATTCTTAACATCATAATTTTACTGTGATAGTAGGACCATGTGATTGTTCATAACTAAACTTGCCAGATCTATTGTTCTTCTACACTTACAATATATATATATATATATATATATATATATATATATATAAAAGAAACAAGTAGAGAAAAAATTATGGCTTGAAGACGTCCCCAATCAATCTAAAATTTTCAACTACTCGTAAAATGAAACTTTTATTTTGTCCAATTTTTAATTTTCCAAGAAAATCAAAGAACAAAAGAAAAAAAAATTCCTATTCAATAAATAAAGCTCTTTGATCTATTCTAAGGATCATATTAAAAAAAAAAAGGAAAAGAAAGAATATGAGGAACCAATTACCCTATATTTAGATATTGAAGCAATCTTGAGCAATACTTGGGTGTAAAATCAGCTTACCTTTTTCACTCAATTTTTGGTGTTATTAACAGTAACTATATCTTTCAAATGTTTGTTGAAAATACAACTAATTTACTTAGAAGCCTAAGGCAAAACATGATTCGAATATAACTCATATATATAATAGTTCAACTACACAAAACTAATTATTCAATGTCCAATAGGTATGAAATCAAATGAACCAACTAGAAAATATAAGAGAAAAGAACATATAAGAAAAGCAATCATATATGTTTGCTTTTCTTCTTTGCTACTCTGACTTGAAGCTTCACATACAACCTTTACTAACTCATAAGAATAGCAAAAATTTAAATCACACCATATTCAATAATAAGCCAAAAATTAAAATGGAATAATAAAAATAAAAAAAATGGACCAAGACACTAGATTGCAATTTGCTTATTCTCATACACACTCTAGACTAACAAATAACATTAACAAAGAATTAAGAAAAAAACGATGGCCATTTATCAATATTTTTCATAACAATAAAAATAGAAAAAGTGAATAATAAAAAGTATAGAAGAAGAAAGATGTAGATATCAAATCCTTTCTACTTAAAATAGTTTCTTTCAATTATGACAAATGAATGTATGAATGATTAACCTCTAATCAATAAGTCACTTAAAAATGAGGAGATAAACAAAAATTCAAAAAACATCCTTTAATCCACATTTGACATGAAGTTAAAGAGACTATTCCATAAATCATTAAGAAGACTTACAAAAGAATTCAACCTTTGCATTGCTAGCCAATCACTAACAATAACAAATATATCAAAAGAACACCCTTATAATCTATATTGCAATTAAAATGAAAAAGCAAAAGGGGGAAAGATTCAAACTTTTAAGATTATCACTAACCAACTTCTTTTTTTCTCAAATTAGACTAATAGACAACAGAACAAATCAATATCGTTGCCCAACCTTTTCATATGTCTTATGTTATCAACTTGCAGAACAAAACAGCATATTTTCAATGCATGCAATTATTGTCACAATACACATAATAACTTGAAAAGTAACTAAAAGTGCAAAATCCTACACATATACATTTTATAGTGCAAGAGAACATCATTAACCAAATTGAGAATAAAGCCAAACAACTGACCTTCAATATCCTAATGAAGGTATCAAAGAGTGAAACCTTAATTAAATTTCTCTAATTTAACACATTTTTATTGAAGAGTAAGAATCAACATTCTCACTTGTTGTTTGTCTTTCAAAAATAATAGTGGTGTTCTACATTGACTATACCTATTATTGTGAAAGTTGTTGTACGTCTTTGAAAGGATGATGTCATGAAAATCCTATAGAGAGAATTGATACATAATGCATGAAGCAAAAAGAGATAATTATAATCATTTTTGGTTTTTTGAACAAAAGAAAAAAGAGAGTAAGATAAAGAGAGATGAAGAGTATACTTACAGTAAAAGTAATGACTTATGATTTTGGAAGAGAGAGAAGGAGAGAGACAAAACAATGGATGAATTGTAAAAGGTAAAAGAAGAAAAAGGGTAAGAATAGGTTTTAGTATAATTTATTATTTTTTTACTATATGTGGACAGAAATTAAAAATTATATATAGAAAAAGCATTAGCTCTTTTTTTTTTATAGTCTCAATTTCAATTTCCCTTGCCCATGATTTTACTAGTAGAGCCTATAAGTTTACTTTTTTATTTTTTCTTTTCCTAACCATTGTCTTAAAAAGTCACCACCTCAAAATGCTATTTATTACGACAATTTTACATAATCCTCTCAATAGTTGTCTTAACAAATTAAAATTGTTGTAGTGAGGCTTACACCTAATCAAGACATGATATTATTACTTCTAACCAGACGATTATATTAGATAATGAAACGCCATATCTTTCGTGTCATCTTTTAATATATTCTTATGGAGACATGATCTTATTCTTATAATTGGTCTAGATTTATAAGTCATATGCATTGTGGAACTTATATTTTTATCAAGCATCTAAGGACATAAATTGTTATTTTGAAAAACACAAAGGAAATTTTAAGATCTTTAGCATGTTTTTGTTATTGCAATTTGACATATCACCATTAAGGATATCTACGAAAGAACTTATTATATTTTGTTAGTTGCATTCGTTTAAGGCTTAAATATGTCCAACATGACCTATATATCTAAAATATGCACACTTAAGGGTTTTCGTTGTAATTATATTACACTATTAATTTAATGTCTTGTCATTGTTAGTATACTCATAATGCACTATTTTTTTTATAAAATAGCATTTTGTTGCATAATTTTTGTAACATTGAACTGGATAAAAAATTTTATCTTATATTTAGTTTGTAGCTTTACTTGATGGCTAGACAAATTAAGCTGATGGACTCGATAAAAGGTCTAAATTTTATTCAATCTATACCATGGTATAAAAATAAAATTCATTAAACAAAAACAAAAATATATTTCATTCTCAAAAATAACTCTCCATGTTATAATACTGAATTAATTAACATCATTTTTATTAAATATTACAAAAATTATTTATTTTGTAATATAAATAATTAATTTTTTAATAACTAGCAAATCCATAACTTTTATTTAATATTATATGTAATTTGTTTAATTATATAAATTCAATAATCCGTTCAAATCGTATTTCTAATCATATACAATATAATTAAAATATATATTCAATAATGTTTAGGATATAAATGTCAAAATACAATAATGAGTTTAGTATTTACGTATATCAGATAAAATATAGCACAAAATTTTATATCTAAAACTGTGCAAACCAAACATAACACAATAAGCTTATACTATTGATAGGAATCAACCCCTTGACTGATCACATGAAGCTGAGCTAGAGGACTTCAAGGACTCACTCAAAGAATACCAGCTCGAAACCCTATCTGAGATGGAAATTCCTATCTTGAACTTTGTGTTTCCCTTTTCTACTAACCCGATTGCCTAACTTTCAAGTATGCTAAACTTGCCAAACAACTATACTATGATAAGATGTTTAAGCAAATAGCCTCAAGACTATCCAAGCTGAGCTCTCAAGTCAACCATAAATGTCCAACTCTAACCCGATCTAACTACTCTATAGTGAGACTAATTGGGCCCTGACTTGATCTAAATCAGCTTAGCCCCTGACTGTAAGTTCTTTTCCTCATCTAATTTGTACTGTATTTCTAACATCCAACCACCAAGTGACGTGTATTTGCTAGCACGACATTTCAGAAGGATTCTTTACTTTCCGTATTAAATATTCTTTATCTCTTTCATCCCTTTTGGTATGTATTATGTAACCTAATTGTAAGAATATCCCTTTTTATCTTTTTATATATATAAAGTAATCCTAGTAGATGGGTATATAAACCTCCACTTAATTATACGTAGACATCAATCATCGATATCAAAATTTTATCCAAACTTCCTTTGAGCAAGCCTAGAGTTCTCATCTTCATTTAACTCTTATCTATTCCCTTTAATAAAGAGTAGGGGCGAGTGATCCTTCGGATCGGACCGGTGAGTCATATCCGGTAGATTATAGCTCAAGTAAGATTGATTAGTGTATCATATCCAATCAGTAGCTGCCTAGACCTTGTTAGCTTTTATTTTGTTACATTTCGGTTCGCTTCGTTATGGTATTTCTCTATGTGTCCAACCCAAAAGACGCATTACCTTTGTTGTTGTCTTGATTCATTGGTCATTATATGCATTTCCTCTCTAAATGTCTGTATTGTAACACTGAAATTTTTAGCCATCTCAATCATCTTAGCATTCATATCCTAATGATTGGTCTCAACTTCAGCCACTCTTATTGACAGTATGACCAAATCACCTATTTGCTTAAACAATTTCTTGAGGATTTCCTCCAAGCTATCTAGTCTCTTGTTCACTTCCTCTTATCATATCATGATTGTTTCCACTAAAATAACCTAGGCTCTAATACCAACTGTTACAATCCGGGGTTTTCTCAAGCAACAAGTGGACCATGCAATGCTTACTATTCAACCTTTGCAGTGATAAGTCTCACTTACACGCAATGCTAACAAAGCAAGGCCTAAACCTGTAAACAACACGAACAAGAAAGAAAGCCAACAATGATTATAAGGGATACGGGTACAAATCAAAAAATGAATAATATACTTTTATTAATTCCGACAATATCATAAGGCTATAATATGTATGCACGGGGATAATGTATACGTAATAGGTATGTCAATCATGATCAACTAACGTGGTAAGTAAAAGCTTCAATTCAAAAGTGTACTAACACCCTCGTAAAGAGCTTTATAGATATTTTTGGCCCTGACAAGAAGAAATATTAAAACTGATGAAATGGTATTACTTTCTAAGAGTAGAAATTTCTAATAATGATATCATATTTTTAGGCCCAAAATATGCATGTTGCTTGTGTTTAATTAGCTTAAGGGTCATAATACCAATGTCCTTGACATGGCACCTTCTTAATCCTTGGGTGATGTTGTCCCAAGTGGAGTCCCCTTAGATATAATGTGAGCTAGATTAGGTTAGTGTCCGGGAGTCATAGTACTAGTGTCTTGCAACTAAGTAAGTTAAGTGGTGTTTAGGGGCTGCAGTGCCAGTATCCCGACCTTGGAATTGTAGAGTAAAGTCATGAGTCATTCTGAGTTCAAGGTTAGTTACAAATGATTCCGAGCTGTATGGTTTGTCAACTAATAAACGATGATTAAATGAATTGTTTAATATTCTTGTTGCATAAATGCATGTAAAATTGTGTATATGATGTATAGTGTCAAGGTCCCATTTTTGTAACGTACTTGTATTAGTGGGTGCCTATTCTTTTGCACATATTGTAACATAGAGGGGATTTTTTTTTATTTTAGCTAAGGCTTTACTATTATTAGAAATTTCTACATTTAGAAAATGATACCATTTCACCGGTTTTAATTTCTCCTCTTGTCAAGCCTAAAAATGTCTATAAAGCTCTTTGCAAGGGTGTAAGTACTCTTCTATATTAAGACCTTTACTCACCACATTGGTTGATCACAACCAACGTCACCTATTACATATACTTTACCCTTGTAGTCTCATATTATAGCCTTATAATACTATCAGAATTAAAAAAAGTATACTATTCATTTTTCAATTCGTGCCTGTATCCCTTTTATTCATTGTTGGCTTTCTTTCTTCTTCGTGTTGCTTACAAGTTTAGGCCTTGTTGGCCAGCGTTACATACAAGTTAGACTTGCTTACTACTATAGAGGTAGGATAGTAAGCGCCGCATGGTTCACTTATATGCTAGAGAAAACCTCAAACAGTAACAGTTGGTATTAGAGCCTAAGTTATTCCAATAGGAACAACCATGACACGATAAGAAGAAGTGAGCAAGAGGCTAAATAGCCTAAAGGAAATCTTCAAGGAATTGTCTAAGCAGATGGGTGATTTGATCGCACTATCAATAAGAGTGGCCAAAGTTAAGGCCGATCATCAAGATACGAATGCTAAGATGACCAAGATGATTGAAAATTTCAAAATTATAATACAAATACTTAGAGAAGAAATGCACGTAACAACCGATGAGGCGAAACAACAACTAAGGTAATGCATCTTTAGGGTAGGACACAGAGAAACACCACAACGAAGCGAACCGAAAAGTAACAAAAGAAAAGCTGGCAAGGTCTAAGCAGTTACCAACTAGATATGACACATCAATCGATCTTACTCGGCCTATAATCCATCATATATGACTCACCGATCCAAACTAAAGAGTCACTTGCCATGACTCCTTACTAAAGGGAATAGATAAGAGTTGAATAAAGATAAGAACTCTAGGGTTGATCAAAGGAAGCTTGGATAAATTTTTGATATTGATGATTGATGTCTGTGTACAATTAAGTGAGGGTTTATATACCCATTTACGTTGCTCAAAGGAAGCTTAGATAAAATTTTAATATTAATGATTGATGTTTGCGTACAATTAAGTGAGGGTTTATATACCCATCTACTAAGATTACTTTATATGTATGAAAAGACAAAAGGGGGTGTTTTTACAATTAGGTTACATAAAACATACCAAAAAGGATAAAAGAGACAAAGAATATTTAATACAAAAAGTAAAGAATCCTTTTGGAATGTCGTGAGAAAAGACACGTGTCACTTGATGATTGGACGTTAAAAATATAGTACAAAGTAGACGAGGAAAAGAACTTGCAATCAAGAGCCAACCTAATCTAGATTAGGTCAAGGCCCAGTTAGTCCCATTATAAAGTAATCAGATTGGGTTGGAGTCAGACGTTTATGGTTGACTCAAGAGCTCAGCTCGAATAATCTTAGGCTACCTATTCGAACATCTTGTCATAGCATAGTTATTTGATAGGTTTGGCACATGTGAAAGTTAGGCAGTCAGCTCGGCAGAAAAGGGAAACACAAAGGTCAAGATAGGAATTTCCATATTGGATAAGGTTTTGAGCTAGTATTCTTCAAGTGAGTCCTTGAAGTCCTTTAGCTCGGTTTCGTGTGATCAATCCAAGGGGTTAATTCCTATCATCTGCTTGAGGGTTAGAAAGATTTGTCCTCAAATCCGAAGTAGTCTTTAACTCTTCTTTTGGGACACTCGAGAGGTCTTATATTGGTTATTAAGGAATTAAGTAGGATACATTATAAGTGGATAAGACACCATAGTCATTAGGTAACTCAATCTAATAGGTGTTGCAATTGACCTTTTTTAGGACTTTGAATGGACCATCAACTCAAGGAGATAGCTTCCTTTGTCTTAAGTGCAAGAATCATTCTTGGCTGAGGTGCATCCATACTAAGTCTTCTAGCTAGAAAGAAACAACTCAATAACCTCGACTACTGATCTCTTGTTGTCTCAGATTGAGACACCAATTTGTCTCAGTAACAACTCAGTAGCTCGGGTAATTCTTGAGCTCAATCAACTCCAGATTGATTCTCTTCAGTAGCTGTAGGGGTATCGATCATATCCAAGGGGATAGTAGAATTGAGGCCATAGACAACCTCGAATAGAGTCTTCCCAGTGGTGTTGCAGACAGTTCAATTATATGTGAATTCCACAATAGGTAAACACAGATCCCAATCCCTCATATTCTTTCCCACAATAGCTCTAAGTAAGTTTCCTAATATCCTATTCATCACTTCAATATAGCCATCAATTTGAGGGTAGCTACTAGAACTAAACACAAGTTTAGTTCCAAATCTTCTCCATAGAGTCTTCTAGAAATAGCTGAAGAATTTGGTGTCCTAATCTAAAATGATGGTCTTCAACACTCCATGTAGTCAGACAATTTCTTGCAAAAATAAATCAGCAATATAGAAAGCATCGTTAGTTCGATGACACAGGATGAAGTGTGTCATTTTGCTAAAGTGATCCACTATAACAAATATAGAATCTTTTCTTCTAGATGTTCGAGGCAAACCTAAGACAAAACCTATGCTAAGGTCGGCCCAAGCTAAAGTTAGTGTCAACAGGAGCATGTATTCTCCTTAAGGCTCTCTCTTCCCCTTATCTTGCTTGCACACTTCACAACTACCAACTACCTTATGAACATCTTTGGCCAAACCAAGTTAGTAAAAGTTTTCCTTCAATAGTTTGGTTATCTTGGTCTCCCCAAAGCAACTTGATAATCCACCACTATGAGCTTCCCTGACCAACAACTCATGCATAGAATAGTTTAGTATATACAACCTTCGGTCTTTGAACAAATAACCATCCTTAAGATAGTATCCTCCAATAGCCACTCCTTCTCACATTGCTTAACAACGGGATTGAAATGAGGGTCATTAGCATACTGCTCAAAGATAAGTGAAAATCTTAGTAATTTTGTCTACAAAGTGGTCAACAAGGTTTATTGATATGACAACGCACCATATTTATGCTTCCTTTCTTGTACCGGATCACATACAAAAATCCTTCCATAAACTCCAACCACTTAGCTTACCTCTTTGAGAGTTTGTTCTAACTCCCAAGATACTTCAGTGACTCATGGTCTGTGTAAATAACAATCTTTCATAACAGCAAATAGTATTGCTAAGTAGTAAGGGCTCGAAAAAGAAAGTATAACCCTTTCTCTTAAACAGAGTAGTTTAAGGCAGCACTGTTACGTCCCAAAGCGGCAGAGTCGTAACAACCCCGCCGTGTAAACCATCCTAAGATAGAAGTTGGCCTTACAACTGCTATCTTAAACCTGATCTACAGAAGGCGTCTACAACTAACTCGCTTTGAAATAAACAGTTTATAATTTAAATAAATCATTTACCTATAAAAGTGAGAAATTATATATATATGCTATAATTCAGTTATTACAATTAAAGTTTACAATATTTCTCTGTAATATATTTCCTAGTTATTACATCATTCAGAAATGAAAAATAATTCTAAAATAAAAACTTAGACCTTAAAAATATGTGTTTATTCTTCAATGTTTTTCCTCATTCTCCAGGATCCAACAGTTGCTAGCTTCAGAGTAGTTATTTGTCGCTTCTTAGCCAGCATATGCACGACGTCTATAAGGATGTGAGCAACCACAGCTCAGTAAGTTAGAATGGAGGACTTAAAACTATACCATAAATACAACAAGGTTTTCAATCAACTTATTAGGTGCAATGCATGTGCAAGCAAATGCCATTGTACGACGTTATCCGGCCCGTTGTAAGATTAGAGAAATTGTACCCGCTTTAATCCAGGTTGAGGAGTTACTATTAATGCAACAACTCACAACCAAACCCAAGCTTGTACAATGGAAATCTCGCTCCTCCCGCAACTACCTTCGAACTACTGACTTCACCCTCGCCGCGACCTCCTCTCCTGTCACTTAGTTCGGCTAAGGATGAAGAAGAGACCATTATGCAATCCTTCGCTATCCCTTTCAAAGGGGTCGGTATTTGGCCGGAGAGTCCTAAGTTCCCCTAATGGGTTGCCATGCATGTCCGATTATGATTACTGGTCATATATTTGATTAAGTCCAGTTTAGGGTGATCAATCATTTCATACAAATCATACAATACATGCCAAAGCAACAAACAGAATCGTAGCATCACCCATAATCAAGCACATGCACACATCTAACTATCTAACAAGCACAACCAAGCATAATCTTAAGCCTCCAAAATACAGTATCGTATTAACCCCAACTTACCTCAATTCCCCGCTCATTCACTTGAGGTCCGACTTGCTCAGGCCATCGCCGATCATCCCTATAATACAAACGTGGTTTCAATTTTTCATATAACTATTATATGTTCATTTTATCCTATAACGCTTATTGTTATGTTTTGTTTAGGGTTTAATATGCCTAATTATCTAGGTCTTAAGTCTTTTACAATTATTCTAGGTTTGGGGTTAGGTTCAGGTTCAGGTTCGATTTCCGTATCGATTTCTAAATTAAGTTCTAGTTCGATTTGTAAGTAGTGTTTTATATTTCAACCCTAGAAATTCATTTTAACTCATAATGTGAAATTAATCACATTACTTCCCGATTTCCTAAATACCATCATTACCTCTAATTAGTATTTTATTCTACTCGGTACACTTAAATCCTTATTAGTATACCGAATTTACTCCTAATGTGAGAAATTTTTACATCTTTCATATAATTACATAAATTCAAGTTTTCTATCAATTTTATTATATCTCCCTATTATTTATATAATATCAATTTTTATCCTAATATTTCCTATTTATTATATTTCTAATAATTATGTATTATGTATTATTACCTATTATGTATATAATACACTTCTAATATTTCTATCACTTTAATTACCATCTCTAAACATCAATTATCATTTCAAAATGTCTAAATTCATCCTAAATCAGATTTTACTCCTAATTCCCTTAATTTACAAAATTAACTATTTTTTCCTATTACTTATTTACTACATAATTAACCTAATAATTACATCTAACACCCTAAATTATTCACTAAATCAGTAATTAACCATTTAATTACTTAATTAACCATTTAATTACTTAATTAACCCTAAATTATCCATTTTATGCATCATTTTAGGGCCTAAAAATTATCTAAAATTTTTGAAATTTGATTTTTGAAAACGGGCTTCATAGTACTGTTCTATATCATCTAAGTAATCTACACAAAAATTTTGGGCTCAAAACTACGCTTCTAAGGTCATTTATTTCTAAACCAAAATATGTTCGATTTTGCACGATTTTTTAAGGATCATATATTACGAGACATATTTTCATCAAAATAATATTTTTCCTAAAAACTACATAAAAAATATTCCAGAAAAACAAAATTCATAATTTTCTAAGAATATTTACTATTTTTAACAAAATTACATAAAATCGGGTTAGAAATCAAACTCACCGATCTGGGTGGCTTCGGCCACTGCTGACTGCCGTGGCCTTGTCATCCGGTCTGGGCGTTGCCACCACTGTGTTGTGGTGGTGGCTATCCACTCCCAACTGCTCGTCTGGTGTAGGTTCCCTTTAAAGGCCCTAATTGCACAGTTTTTCCTAATTTTTTTCTAACCTGAATTTATCTCTCAATTTTCGCCTCTCCCTAATTTTCTTTGATTTCTAACTGTCCAAATGGGCTTCTAAATTTTTTTCCCTATTTATAGAGCTTTAGGGAATTTATTGTGCATTAAATCGGACAAGACAATTGCCTTTTCCCTTAATTTTTGGCTTTTGTGTTGTCTTAATTTAATTGGCCGATTTTTTTCTTATTTTTTCCAGCTGCCATGACCCAATTCTAGATCATTCCTAATTTTTCCTTAATTAATTATGAATTTTCTTTAAGTATTTAGTATTATTTTAGCACATTTCGCGTATTTTAAGTAATTACGCGTATTTATACCTACATGTAAATTCATATATAGTACAAATAAATATTTCTAAATATTATTTAGGTTATTTTATGATTTTTAGTATACATATAATTTATCTCTAGTGATTCGTTAATTATCGAAATGCATTTTACGCATTTTCAATAAATGACGAGTTATATACTTAAAATTTCGAATTTTTATAATCTTTTATTTTATTGCTTATTTTTGTAAATTCAAACTTACAATGTCATTTTTCCTAATATTTCTAGCTTTACTTTATAATTTAGGCTTGATTGGATCTTTCAGCCAATCGAAATCTTAAGGGACTAGTTGTGAGACTTACAAGCACTACTAAGTTTCTCACTATGATAGGCAATGAGTGGTCGTTCCTAGATTAAGACAACACTAATTCCAATTCCTAACGCATTACAGTCCAATTTAAAGGGCCTATCAAAATCTAGTTGTGATAAGATAGGGGCGGAGGTGAGCTTCGCCTTAATTTCCCTAAAGTTTTGTTCAGCTCAATCTCACCATTTAAGTCCATCACTCTTCTTTGTCAGCTTAATCAAGGGGTGGCTATGGTGCTGAAGTTTTTGATAAATCACCTATAAAAAAAAAAAAAGCGCTAAGCTATGAAAACTTCGAACTTCAATAACATTCTTCAATATCAGCCATTCTAGAATAGCACGGATCTTCTCCTCATCTGCTCGGATTCCTTCTCTTGATACTACAAACCCAAGAAAAATCACTTCATCTTAGTAGAAAGAACATTTCTTCAAATTCTCATATAAATTCTCAAATCATAAAATGTTAAATACTGCTTAGAGATGTTAAACATAATTGTTAAGGTTAACACTGTACATCAATATGTCATTGAAGTACTTAACTACACATCTTCCAATTAGAGGGCATATCACATGGTTCATCAATCTCATAAACGTGCTCGGTGTATTAGTAAGTCCAAATAGAATAACCAACCATTTATAAAGACTATGCCTAGTCTTAAAAGCAATCTTCCACTCATCACCTAGTCTTATGCAAATTTAATGATAACCACTTCGCAGATTAATCTTTGAAAATATCTTTACGCTATGAAGCACATCTAACATGTCATTAAGCCTCGGTATCGGATATCTGTACTTAACAGTAATTCGGTTAATTGCTTGATTGTCGATGCATATGCACCATGAACCATCCTTCTTTAGGATAAGCAAAGGCAGTACAACATAAGAACTCATGCTCTCCCTTACATATCCTTACTCTATGAGTTTGTCCACATGTCTTTTCAACTCGATAGCCTACTTTAGGTTCATTTTATATGTAGGTCGATTCGGCAAGGCGACACTTGGCTACAGATCAATACAATGCTCTATGCCTCATATTAAGGGTAACCCTTTAAGTAGCTCCTCAGGAAACAGGTCAGAAAACTCACTAATCAGCCTTTGAATTTCATTTGGAACATCCTTCAAATCTCTTATCTCCAGCAATCTTCTAATAAACAAAAACATAAGCTCTTCAACCTTCTCAGCAACTTGCAGTTCTCTTCAACTCATTACTAGAGCCTTCTTCTTACTAACTCGAGTGAGCTAATTATAGGTCTCATTTACTTAGGATAGGGTCATGCATTGCAATACAATCTTCTTCCTAACCTTAATAAAGGCATAGGTGTTCTTATATCCATTATGTGTAATACGTCGGTCAAACAACTAAGATCGTCTAAGTAACAGATATAAAGCTCCCATGGGGATAACGTTGTAAACTACTTTGTCCTTCTATACATTTCCAATACTAAATGATACAGCTGCTTATTCAGTTACGTACAAAGCACCCTTATCATGAAACCAATATAACTTGTAAGGTCGGGGATGCTTAAAGGTCAGTAGTCCTAACCTCTGTACAAAGGACTATAAGACAACGTTTGTGTAAGTTCCTCCATCCACAATGATTGTGCATAATTTGCCCTTGATGGTGCACTTTGTATGGAAAAAATTTTCCCTCTAATCTTCCTCGAAGTTCGATAAGGAACTCAATACTCATCTTATGACTAAGGTCTTCACTTCTCCATGATCGGCATAGATACAGGTTTCCTCTTCCTCTTTAGCTTTGGCTTTTCCAACATCCCTTTCCTCCTTAGGTTCACTCCCATCGATGCTATCTACTACATCTTTTCGAAGTACTATGATACGTTAATTCAGATACTCAGCAACCATGTGTTTGAAGCTTAAGCATTTGAAGCACTTCACTTCACTGGTTTTCCATTTGGAGGTCTGTCCTTTCTCATACGTCTTTAGATCAACCTAGCCTTAGCTTGGTTCAATTAGCCTACTCAGTTATCATCAAGTTAGTCATTCCCTGCCTCAGCTTAGTATGGCATCTTCAGCTCAACTTGAACAAGTTGTCGTAGAAAAGGGATTCGAAAGAATGTTAGCCCAGGTCAACTCGAAGCACTTCTCCTTTACCTTTCAACCCTTTGCGCTATCTTAATTGCCTCTTATAAGGTATATGATATCAGGTAAGTGCACCTATCAATTTTAATATAGCGGATGTGAGTCCGAGTTGATCCCTCAGAGACTTCAAGTACTAATATTAACCTTAGCTCTATTATCTAACTGGAAAATCGTGTTGAGTTGAATGAATTAAAAATACTAAAATTAACAAACTAACCTAATTATTAGACTTAATTAAGCAATTTAGAAAGCAATAAAACTAAGAACGACTTCAAGAATGCAATAACGTATTTAGGAATTATTTCCCCTAGTGTTTAACATGTGACCGCTTAAAATATATTCAATTCAATTTCTATTATTCTTGACTAGAGGGATTCACAATTAAAGTTAATACCTTTCTCAAGCATATTAACCCTAATCCTAAATTATTTACCGGAATCTCTTCACTTAGTAATATAACTTAGAATTGCATTAATGTATAATGAATTCCCACACAACCAATCAACATTCCGGAAGAAACATGTATCTTATCTCTAAGTACACATATAATTCTCTCAAATTATATCAAGATCTAATTACACATGTAATTTCTCAATCATTATGCATAATATCATAGATTGATACTCTAGAAATATCAATTAACAATTAAATAACATAATTGAATCAAGAAAAGATAGAAACTTCATTGAAAATTATTAATCTATCTAATAGTTACATGAAACCCTAGGTTCCATAATCCTAAATACAAAAGTTTTAAGCTATCATAATGAAACTAAAAATGAATTCCAACAAAACCAATAAATAAAACATAAAAACCCCTTTTGTTGATGATAAATCTCTTTAATCTTAAAGTTAGGTGTTGCTTTTGCCTTTTTCTTCTTCTTTTCTTCAAGTCTCTTCGCTTTTAAATGTCTAATCCTTCTGTGTGAAACCCTAATATGTCCTTTTATAATGTATTATAAGGTTTCCGTTTTCGTCACCAGACACGGCCTAGGACACGATCGTGTCCCCAGGTTGTGTAACTTTTTGACCTTGGCAAATTTTTCTAGATAAATACAGCCTGGGGACACGATTGTGTCCCAGACTGTGTAACTTCAAAACTTCATAACTCATTCATTTGAACTCTAAATTAAGTGAAACTTGATTCCTTTTCTTCGTTTTTAATCCAAGAACGCGTTCAAACCTTGAAATCAAAATTTTACTCAATTAAGTATCAATTTCTTTAAAGAAAACCAAAAAAATGTAAGGGAAATACTATAAAATCATCATGTGAAATATGTTTAAAATCAGAGTTATCAGTATAAAACCTCTACACTTTCACAATGCTACAAATCTCATGTCTGAGTCCAAAAATGAACCTCAATATTGTACGAACCTCAGGTTCTTCTATGTCAACTCGGATCATAAGTATCTGGAACTCTCTCACATAATCATCAACTGTTTAGCCTCTTTAGCAAAGTTCCTACAACTTTGAAAATGTGTCTAGTAAGTAGGTTTTAAGCATAAATCTTCCTCTTAACAACCTTTTCATCTCATCCCAAATTCTCATACCTCGTCTTCCATCCCTTACTCTGATTACATTTAGATTTTCCCACCACATAATAGCATATCTAGAGAAATCAAGTACAGTAAGTCGGACCTTCACACCTTCTGTATATCCATAACAATTAAACACCTTTTCCACCTTCTCTTCCCACTCTAAATATTTATTTGCATCTCCACTTCTACTGAAAGAGGGGAATTTAGACCTTGACATTGTCTAATCCTCAAAGAGCTTAGAGTCCTCACTCTTGTGCTTAGTAATAACCAGCCTCTTCTTCTTCTCCTCCATACTCCTTAACATCAATCTCCTCATCATCTTCCTCAATTTCCTCTAACTTTAGTCTTTGTCTAGCAGCTTAGTCCATAACTCCTCTAGCTTACTACAGTTAAACTGGGTGATTGGCTCAACCACCTTGGCTATAATCTCTCTCTTAAATATTTTCATGTAAGTTATGTAGTGGCTTACCCTAAGGTTGTTGCCCATTTACTTGCATCGTAGTGACCAAACTCTCGATAAGATTAATGAGCCAATCTAGTTTGTCATCAATTGACCCTAAGGTATTGCTACCATTATGACCACAACTAAGTTCAGCACCACTACTTTGGTCATCGATAACAACTTAAACACTCGAATTTGACATGATACAATATTTCTCAAATAGATTAACAATACACTATAAAGAAAATACTGCTACTATACTACTAAAAACTTTAATTATCGCACTCTAACAACTTCACACAAAATAATCACTCGAACAAGATAGAAATTAAGCTTACTTTGTTCTCGTGGTGAAAGATAGAGAAAGAATGGAGCAACAATGGAACCACACTTACCAACACACAAATCTTCACTACACAATTTACAACATTAAGCTTACTCTATACAAACATGCTGAAGTAGCTACAGAAGGAACACAATGGCCACAAATAGCAAACAGTAAACAGTAAACACAAACTAGAACTTCACTGCAACTTCACACACTCCCCCTCAAAACCATGCTTTGATACCAGCGAAGCTGATGCGTCTCCGTAGTTAAACACATGGAGAAACACCACAATGAAACGAACCGAAAAGTAACAAAAGAAAAGCTAGCAAGGTCCGGGCAACTACTAACTAGATATGATACACCAATCAATTCTATTCGGCCTACAATCCGCCGGATATGAGTCACGAGTTCGAAATGAAGGGTCACTCACCACTGCTCCTTGTTAAAGGGAATAGATAAGACTTGATTAAAGATGAAAACTTTAGGGCTGCTCAAAGGAAGCTTAGATAAAATCCTGATATTGATGATTGATGTTTGCATACAATCAAGTGGAGGTTTATATACCCATCCACTAGGATTAGTTTACATGTATGAAAAAACAAAAATGGGTGTTATTACAATCAGGTTGCATAAAACATATCAAAAAGGATAAAAGAGATAAAGAATATTCAATACGAAAAGTACAGAATCCTTTTAGAATGTCGTATTAGAAGACACATGTCATTTAGTGGTTGGATGTTAGAAATATAGTACAAAGTAAATGAGGAAAAGAACTTGCAATCGAGGGCCAACCTAATCTAGATCAAGTTAGGGCTTAGTTAGTCTCACTGTAGAGTAGTCAGCTTAGGTTAGAGTCAAACTTTTATGGTCGACTTGGGAGCTCAGCTCGAATAATCTTAGGGCTGTCTACTAGGACATCTTATTATAGGAATCAACCCCCTAGATTGATCATACGTAGCTGAGCTAGAAGACTCTAAGGACTTTCTTGAAGGATACTAGCTCTAGGCCATAGCTAAGACGGGGATTCCTATCCCAAGTTGGTCTCCTATCGACCTGACTATTAGATTCGTACTTATGTTAAGTCCGCCCTTGTTTACAAAAGACAGCTTAGGAATAGCCGAGGTGAGGTTTCAATCCAACCACAAGCATCCAACCCCGATTCGAGCTGACTTCTCTTTAGAAGAACTAATTGGTCCCTGGCCTAGTTTAGATCAAGTCAACCCAGTTTAGATCAAGTCAACCCCTGATTACCAACACTTTCTATTTTGTCTACTTTATATCATAGTCCTAACTCCCGTCCACCACATGACACATGTCTTCTAGGATGAACTTTCCAAAAGGATTCTTCATCTTTTTGCACAAAATATTCTTTATCTTTTTTGCCCCTTTTAGTAAGTTTCACGTAACTTAGTTGTAGAATACCTTTTTTTGTTTTTTTAATACATGTAAAGTAACCTTAGTGGATGGGTATATAAACCCTCACTTCCTTGTATGTAAGGATGAACCAATCGATACAAAAATTGTTCACTTAAGCAACATTAGTGTTCTCATTATTATTCAACTCTTATTTATTCCCTTTAGTAAAGAGTAGTGGCAAGTGACCCTTCAATTTAAACTAGTTGATCATATTTGGTGGATTGTTAACCGAGTAAAATCGAGTGGTGTATCATATCCATTCGGTAACTGCCTGGACTTTACTAAAACCGCCATTTTATTTTCTTAGTTTGCTTTATTGTGGCGCCTCTCCATATGTTCGACCCCGGAGATGCATCAGCTTCACTGGTATTAGAGCACAATTCTATGAGAGAGTATGTGAAGTTCCAGTGAAGTTTTGATTCACTTTACTGTTAGTATTAACTGTATTCCTTCTGTAGCTACTGTAGGGTGTTGGTGTGACAGTAAAAGTGGTTTTATTATTACTCAGTTTTTACTCTATTTCTCATTACAAAAACAAAGCAAGTTTGCTTCTATTTTATTTGAGTGGCTATTAGGTATTGAAGTTGTTAATGTTACAAACTGAGGATGGTTTAGTCATGGTAGACGCCGTATACTATATAAAGAACCCCCAATTGGTTACCCTTCCAATTATAAACTCTTCACACAATATACAAAACTCTTCATATAATATACAAAGCTCTACAACTACTAACTTCCCAAGAACATACAGATCCATATGATATCATCACATAAACATATTTATAAAAAATTTAAACCATAAAGTTTACAATAAACAGTAATTTAGTATATCTATATGTATATCTATATTACTAACAAAACAAAAGTACATAAGTAAAAGTCCACATAATTAGTTCTCTCAACACACTGAATGGCCTGCTCTTGCCTAGATCCCTAAGCTAACCTTTAGTATCCCCCAGCCATCCTACAGCAAAAGTTTAAAGGGGTATAAGCCTAAGCTTAATGAGCAAAACCCTCAGCCACACCACAAGCAAGTTATAAATACATTATATTTACGCATATAAATAAATGAACCAATAGAATGCCAAACAATACGTATAGTTAACTAGTTAATATACATAACTTAGATTTAATGCCCTCTAAAGTCAAGGTTGGAGTATACACGGCACCAGTCAAATCCAAGTATTATATTAGAACTTACTTTACTATGAAACTCTACGTTTTATATTTAAATCAAACAAGTCCTTTATTTTCATAAAAACTAAGTTCTAGTATAATTGTAAGTAGGCCCCCACAGTCCACACTCACCCCTAAACGGAGGCGTTTGGATTCAACCCTTAACTAGACGATTAGTGCCTCCAATGCTTAGTATTCCCACAAGCCAGGGTAAAATCATTTTGTACGAGTGCACCATACAGAACCAATAAATTTATATTAATAACCCCCGAATAGCCTCTTGTTACTCCTGTGTGATATGGCGGTCGAATTTTAATTCAATGCGATGCATGTCAATGCATGTACCAGCTTCTTTTCATTAGCTAAGTATAGTTAAGTCCAATTATATTGTAACCAAACAATATCGTAGACAATCATCATTTATACTACTATGCAACAACAATTTGTTATCCATATTTAAGGTTAATTCATAAATCAGCACACAATAGCATACATAGGCGTTTCCCGACCCCACACAACATTCAATTAACATAATCATTTCAGTTTATTAGCTATAATCATATACAAGCATGAAATCATAGGGTAAATACTCACTTGACTATGACGACTTACTCTAGTCATAGTAATTAATCGAAAGATCCTTGCCCGCATAGGGATCACCTGATCATTATGATATAACAATGATAGTAAGCAATTGAACTAACTAATGGTTCTAGATATCTATTTACTTAATTCTACTTAGATTACTATCAATTTTTATCCGATTGAACCATATTACTAATCGTATGTAACTTTTTCATTCTATTTCCAATATTTACAAACTTATAGTCGTTTTTCATCGTTTTCCATTGTTTTTGAATGTACATTCACACAGTGATGACCATTTTGAATGTTAAAACCCGTGTTTTACGATATAGACTAAATTTATTGGAATTTTAACTATTGAAGCTTAAATATTATTATTAGCTAGTTTTATATCCTATTTTAGTAGTTAATGATTTCATTAGTCATTAAATTCTTATACTTAGATGATTTTACATTATCTTTACTAATTTATGTGTTTAATTGAGATTAATTCAATTTAAGATGGGTATTAGGGGCTTATAATAATTTCAACCCATATATGTACTTATATACATATATATATTATCTTATTATATCATCTTATATTTTATTATTTTGTATGCTTATGTCATCATTTATGTCATGCTTATGTTATCCATTACATATGTATACTTATCCTTATGTATTTATGTACTTTATACATATATTATGTATATACTTATACTTCTAATATATTAGTAGGTATACTTATATACTTATATGTATACTAGTACATATACCCGTAGATACATATGGTTACATACATATTTTTATACATATTTTCGTATGCCTAGTGTACCCTCTTAAGAAAGTTTCACCAAATTCATATTTTTACACTTTAAGAGCTTATGTAGCAAGGTATATATATGTATAGTTAGTATACTCTTCCTTTTTGGTTATGTACATAAATGATACTTATGTATAAGAGTATCCATACATGTATTCATCAAGTGTATTCTTGTATACACATGCTTAAGCATATATACATGTGTTCTTCTTCCATTTAACTAAGGATTTCCTACACTTTTAAGCATAAATATGGGACTTTCTACCTTCAACAATATATGTGTACATATTACTCCAAATTTCTACACTAACCTAACATATGCATCTAACTACTAAGTAAAATAGAAAATTGCATAATAACATACCTTTTTCTTCTTGGTTTATGGTAGTAGGAATTATGAAAGCGAAGTTGAGAAAGTGTGGGAATAAGGGAGCAAGGGGAATCATAGTTTGGTGAGGGAGAAAAGAACTTGGTTTTGTGTTTAAAAAGATGAAGACAAGTAGGGTCTAAGTGGAGAAGGAAGTGGATGACATGAGGAGGGTGAAATTGGAAAAGAAAAATTTTTGTGGAAAGTTAAGGAAAAGAAAAGAGATCTCTAGATGACAATGACATATTTACTTTTCAACATGTTGACTTAGTCAACTCCTTAAGTTTACATGTAATCTATGTGTACATAATGAAGTAATTAGGGAAATTTGGGAAGAAAATTAAGGAAATGAAAGAAAATATGGGGTTTATTGAAATGATTAATAAGAATAGGTAATAAGATCTTCCTTTAGGTGTTTATATCCTATATACATCAAACACCATTTGGTAGGCAACTTAATATAACTCATGAAAAATGTCATTTAAGATACTAATACTTACTATATGTAGTATAATCATTAACTAAGCTCTTAACTCAATATAATACTAACCTAGTTATATAATTGGAAGATGGACGTAATCTATAATGCAATATCCTAATTCCTAAATGATTACTTTAGTATTATATATATTTATGAATCATTGAAAGTTGTCTTTAGTCTTTTACTAATGATTTGGCAAGATACTAAAGATATATTATCAATTAAGGTTTTATGGTAAGTTATGATGAATTAGTATTTTTGTACCCTTAAAGTTATAGTTTTAGGGTTTTTATCACTTTCGGATGAAATCTTTAGTGTTTACATACATTTAGGGTATAAAAATTTTATACACGATTAATTAGTTATTTTAGAGTTTTCACTTTCACTAGCCTTGTCAACTCTTAGGAATATCTAACACACTTGAGTCTACTTCAGATGTTAGGTTGAAAAATTGAGGGGTTTACAGTTAGCAAGTTGTTAATCTATTTGAGAAGTACTATAACATGTCTGATTCAAGTGTTTAAGGTATTATTGGTGACCAAAGTAGTGATGCTTAACCTGGTCATGGTCATAATGGTGGTAACACCCCAGGGTTGGTTGACGACAAACTTGACAAACTTAAAAGCTTTGTTGAGAGTCTAGTCACTGCAATACAAGTTAACAGACGACAACCTTAACGTATACAGCAGCAAAAATTACAAAAAGACGCCCTTAAGAGATAACAATTAGCCAATTTGACCGCCACAAGCCGGAGGAATAGCAGAATGAGCTACCAAACAAAAACTAAAGATGGAAGAGATTGCAGAAGATGACGAAGAGCTGAGTGTTAAAGGGTTTAGTGAAGAAGAAGAAGTTGATTATTACCGAGCACAAGGACGATAATGTCGAGTTCCTCAAGGGCTAAACAATGTCAAGGTGCAAATCTTGCCCTTCAGTGGAAGTAGAGATGCAGATGAATACTTAGAGTGGGAAGAGATAGTAGAGAAAGTATTTGAATATTATGGGTATTAAGATGCCGTCAAGGTCCAACTTGCTATATTGGAGTTTACTGGATATGTCACCATATGGTGGAAAAATCTAAATGCAGCTAAAGCAAGAGATGGAAGACGAGGTGTTAGGACTTGAGATGAGATGAAAAGGTTGTTAAGAGGCCAATTTGTACCCGAAACTTACCTACAAGATACATTTGCAAAATTGCAGGAGCTGTGCCAAGGGAACCAATCTGTTGATGATTATGTAAGAGAGTTCTAGATGTCAATGATCCGAGCCAACATGGAAAACCAAAGGCTCGTACAGTATCGAGGTTCATTTTTGGGCTCAAGTATGAGATTTGCAATATCGTAGAGGTACAAAGGTTTTATATATTGAAAGAGGTCATCAAGATAGCGTAGAGGATCAAAAGGTAGAGAAGAAGTGTTCCGAGTTGACCTGGGCCAATAATCTCGTGAGTCCCAGTACCGTACTAACCTAATCGAACTAAGCTAAGGATATGAATGACCGATCTGAAGACAACCGAGCATGCCAACAAAGTCGGGCCAGGCCAGTCATCTAGGCCAAGCTGAGAATAGGCCATCCCCAAGGATACATAAGAAGGGGCAAACCTCCAAACGGAAGACCAATAATGTAAAATGCTTTAAATGCTTGGACTTCGGACATATGGCCGTTGAGTGTCCAAACTGACGTGTTATGGTGCTCCAAGGAGATATAGTAAATAACACTAACAAAAGTGAGCCTAAGAGAGATGATGGAAAACCGAAGGCCAAAGAGGAAGAAGAGACTTATGTCTATCCCGACCAGGGAAAAGTGATGGTCCTAGTCCTAAGACGAGTACTGAGTTCCTTACTGAACTATGAGGAAGACCAAAACCAAGTGTACCATCAAAGGCCAATTATGCATGATCGTAGTGGACAAAGAAAGTTGTACTAATATAATTGCATAATCCTTTGTACAAAGGTTAAGTCTATTGACCTCAAGGTACCTTCGACCTTATAAGCTACATTGGCTTCATGATAAGGGTGCTTTGCATATGATTGAATAAGTGGCCATGCCATTCAGTGTTAAGAATGTGCACAAGGACGAAGTAGTATGCAATGTTGTCCCTATAGGAGCTTCACATCTATTACTTGGACAACCTTGGTTGTTTAACCGATGTGTTACGCAATATAAGAACACCTATGCCTTTATCAAGGATGGAAGGAAGATTGTGTTGCAACCTCTAACCCCATCCCAAGTAAGTGAAACCCACAACCAGCTTACCTAAGCTAGTAAGAAAAAGACCTTAGTTATGAGCCAAAGAAAGCTCTGATCTGCTAAGAAGGCTAATGAACCAATATTCCTATTGGTTAGAAGATTGATGGAGATGAGGGAATTACAAGATGACCCAAAAGAGATCCGAAGCTTACTAAATGAGTTTTTTAACTTGTTTCTAGAAGAACTGCCGCCAGTCTGAAGCATAGAACACTGTATTAATCTACAGCTAGGCACTGCCCTACCAAATCAACCTACATACAGGATGAACCTTGAGTAGGTTGTCGAGCTGAAAACATAGGTAGACGAACTTATAAAGCGGGATATGTAAGGAAGAGCATAAGCCCTTGTGTTATACCAACTCTACTCATTCCAAAAAAAGATGGTTCATGGCATATGTGCATCAAAAACTGAGTAATCAACTGAATTACTGTCAAGTACAGATATCCGATATCGAAGCTCAATGACATGTTAGATGAGCTTCATGGCACAAAGATATTTTTGAAGATTGATCTGCGAAGTAGCTACCACCAAATTCGCATGAAGCCGAGCGATGAATGAAAGACTGCCTTCAAGACTAAGCACGGACTCTACAAATGGTTACTTATGCCATTTGGACTTACTAATGTGCGAATCATATTCATGAGGTTAATGAACCATGTAATGAGGCCCCTAATTAGGAGATGTATGGTTGTATACTTTGATGACATATTTATATACAATGCCGACCTAAACAACCATGTTCAACATCTTCATGAAATATTTAACATTTTGTGAATCAAGAAGTTATATGAGATTGTGAAGAAGTGCACATTCTGCCAGAAAGAGGTGATACTCCTAAGGTTTGTAATGTCAGGGGAAAGGATCTAAGTAAATGTGGAAAAGGTTCTAAGTAAATGTGGAAAAGGTCTAAGCTGTTTTGGAATGGCCGATATTGAAGAATGTCACTGAGGTCCAAAGTTTTCATGGCTTAGCTTCTTTTCATAGGCAATTTATTAAGGACTTAGTACAATAGCCGCCCCATTGACCAAGTTGATGAAGAGGATTGAAGGATTTAGGTAGAACGACTGAGCTTAACAGAGCTTTAGAGCAATCAAGGAAAAACTCACCTCGGCACCTATCTTGTCATTACCTGATTTTGATAAGCCCTTCAAATTAGAATGTGACACATTAAGAATAGGAATTGACACTGTCCTGATGTAGGAGTGATGACCTATCGCCTTTCATAGTGAGAAACTTAATGGTCCTATCGTAAACTATTTTATGTACAAAAAGGAGTTGTACTTCATTTTCTAAGCCCTCACTGTTTGGCAGCACTATTTGCTACTATGAAAGTTTGTTGTTTACACTGACTACGAATCATTGAAGCATCTTAGGAGTCAGAACAAACTCTCAAAGAGACACGCTAAGTGGTTGGAATTTATGGAAGGGTTTTCATACATTGTTTAGTACAAGAAAAGAAGCGTAAATGTAATCATTGACGCTTTGTCACAACGACGAACCTTGCTGAACACTTTACAAACAAAATTATTGAGAATCTCACTCATCATTGAGCAATATGCCACTGACCCTCACTTTGGTCACATTGTTGAATAGTGCTGAGAAGGGGTAGTTGTTGGAAGATATTATCTTAAGGATGGCTATCTTCTTAAGGATCGTAAGCTATTTATTCCAAATTGCTCCACGCGTAAGCTATTGATCAAGGAAGCTCATAGATGAGGATCATCTGGTCATTTCGGGGATACCAAGACAGCTAGTCTGTTAAAGGAGAACTTCTATTGGCCAAGACTAGCCAAGGATGTCCATAGGGTATTTAGCAGTTGTGAAATGTACAAACATGCTAAAGGGAAGAGAGAACCCCATGGAGAGTACATGCCACTACCAATACCCACTTGACCTTGGGTCAACCTCAAAATGGATTTTATCCTAGGGTTACCCCAGACATCCAAAGGGAAAGATTTTATTTTTGTTGTAGTGAACCGCTTCAGCAAAATGGCACACTTCATTCAATACCATTAGACTAACAATGCCTTATATATTGTTGATTTGTTTTTGTAAGAGATTGTTCAACTACATGGAATACTAAAGACTATTGACTCAAATTGGGACACAAAATTTTTAAGCTATTTTTGAAAAACTCTTTGGAGAAGGCTTAGAACTAAACTTGTATTCAGTTCTAGTAAGCACCCTTAAACTGATGGCCGGATTGAAGCAGTAAACAGGATGCTAGGCAATCTGCTTAGAGCTATTGTAGGAAAAAACTTGAGGGATTGGGATCTGTGCCTACCAGTTGTAGAGTTCACATACAACTAAGTTGTCCATAATACTATTGAGAATACCTCATTCGAGGTCGTCTATGGCCTTAACCCTACCATTCCCCTAAATATGATCGACGCCCCAACAACTACTGAAGAAAGTTAATTCAAAGTGGACTGAGCCCAAGAATTGCATGGGCTACACTAGTCTGTAACCAGGAAGATTGCCAAGTTCAATCAGAAGCAGCATGAAATTAGTAGTCGAGGCTACCAAACTATTTCTTTCCACCTAAGAGACTTATTATGGATACATCTTTGCCAAGAAAAATTCCCACACTTGAGACAGAATAAGTTATCCCCTCAAGTTAATGGTTCATTCAAGGTCTTAAAGAAAATTAACCGTAATGCTTACCAAATCGAGTTGCCTAATGACTATAGTGTTTCTTCTACCTTCAATGTGTTCAATCTGATCCCTCACCAATCAATAGAAAAAGACCCCGCGAGTACCCCAGAAGAAAGGGCAAAGACCACTCCTAATTTGAGAACAAATCTTTTTGAACCCTAAGTAGATGATAGGAATCAATCCCATAAACCAATCACACATAGCTGAGCTAGAAGACTCAAAAGACTTGCTCGGAGGATACTAGCTTTAGGTTATGGCCGAGACAGGCATTCCTGTCCCGAACTGATCTCCTACTGACCTAATTATCAGATCCTTACTTGTGTTAAGTCCGCCCTCATTCAGCAACAATGCTTTATCCTAGAAGATAGCACAGGAATAGCCGAGGCGAGCTCCCAATCCAACCACAGGCATCCGACCTCTAATTGAGCTAACTTCTCTTAAAAAAAACTAATTGGTCCCCAGCCTGGTTTAGATCAGGTTGACCACCCTTGACTACCAACACTTTCTATTTCGTCTACTTTGTATTATAGTCCTAACTCCCATCCACCACATGACACGTGTCTTCTAGGACAAACTTTCTAGAAGGATTCTTCATCTTTTTGCATAAAATATTTTTTGTCTTTTTTACCCCCTTTTAGTACATTTCATATAACCTAGTTGTAGAATACCCTTTTTTGTCTTTTCATACATATAAAGTAACCCTAGTGGATGGGTATATAAACCCCCACTTTCTTGTACACAAGGATGAATCAATCGATACAGAAATTGTTCACTTAAGTAACCTTAGTGTTCTCATTAACATTTAACTCTTATCTATTCCCTTTAGTAAGGAGTAATTTCAGTTCATGCCGGTGCGTCATATCCAGTAGATTGTTGGCCAAGTAAGATCAAGTGGTGTGTCATATCTATTTGGTAGCTACCCGGACTTTGCTAAACACCACCACCACCCCCTTCNGCAATACATGTCTTCTAACACATTATTCCATAATGATTCTTTTCTCTTCCATACTGATTGTTCTTCGCCCCTTTTACCCCTTTTGGAATTATTTATGTAACCTAGTTGTAGAATACTCTTCTGTCTTTTCATACATGTAAAGTAACCCTAATAAGTGGGTATATAAACCCCCATTTCTTGTGTAAAAAAAAGAATCTAATCAATATAGAAATTATTGATTTTGAGCAACCTTAGTGTTCTTGGTATCATCCAAATCTTATCTATTTCCTTTAGTAAAGAGTATTACATGAGTGACCCTTTAGTTTGGATCGGTGTGTCATATTCGATGGATTGTTGGCTAAGTAGGATCGAGTGGTGTGTCATATCCATTTGATAGCTACCGGGACTTTGCTAAACCCCCTCATTTTATTTTCTTAGTTTACTTTGTTGTGGTACCTCTCCATGTATCCGATCTCAGAGACACATCGTCTTGTCATAGCACAATTGTTCAGTAGGTCTAATATAAGTAAAAGTTAGGTAGTCAGGTCGACAAAGAAGGGAAACACAAAAGTCAAGACAGGAATTTTTGTCTCAAATAGGGTTTTGAGTTAGTATTCTTTAAGTGACTCCTCAAAGTCTTCTATCTCGGCTTTGTGTGATCAGTCCAAGGGGTTGATTCCTATCATAGGGACTCTAGTGGAAGACTTAAGAAGATAAGTTAATATTCGTGCCTCAACCGAGTCTACTGAGGAGTTGAGGGCACGAATAGTTATTTTAACTCGGGCTATGGGGAATACTCCTACTCCTACTCTTACTCTTATGCTTGCCCCTGCCCCCATACATGCTCCTGCTCATATAGGACATTTAAAGGTACCAGAGCCTAAGGAATTCGTTGGCGTGAAGGATGCTAAGTTGTTGGAGAACTTTCTATTTGATATAGAGTAGTATTTTTGCCTTTGTAAGGGCAAATGATGAGAGAACAAAGGTCACTATGGCTACAATATATTTAATTAGTGATGCTAAGCAATAGTGGCACACCAAGTATGAGAGATCCAAAATGGCAATGCTCATATAGATATGTGGGTTAAGTTGAAGGCTGAGTAATAGGCTCAGTTTTTCCCCAAGAATGTTGAGTACAATGCTCGAAATAAGTTAAGGGAACTTTGATAAGGTGATGACATCAGAAAGTATGTATGTAAGTTCTCGACATTGCTATTAGACATCAAGAGCATGTCTAAAGATGATAAGCTATTCTACTTCTTGGAAGGATTAAAGTCCTATGCTAAGAATAAGTTACAGAGGCAATGGGTTATTAACTTAGCTACAGCGCAGGCAACAACTGAGGACTTGACTGACTACACTCATAAAAATAAAGAGAAGAACGTGTCAATAGGGCATAAGGGTGGAAAGTTAGTCAAGCCAGGTAAACCTAAGAGTGGGGGAGCCCTAAGTTTAAGCAATAGTAATAGTAACACTGGTAGGGGTCAAAGGAAATCCTATAACTCTTACCAATCTAGAAAGAGTAGGGTAACTAATGGAGGTAAGAAGCCTTCATTCTCATGTTTTCTATGTAATGGCCCACATAAAGTAGCCGAATGTCCATATAAGGCTACACTCAATTTTATGGCACGAAAGGTAAAGAGTGTATGCCAAGATGAAGAGTTGGGGAGTAATGGGGAAGATCAACCTTAAACGGGTACGTTACACATATTGCCATCTATTGGAAAGAGTTCCTCAATGTAACGTAAGCCTAAGACCAACAATGAGTTAATGTATGTCTAGTTGAACATCAATAGTAAGAGTGCCATATGCAATGGTAGAATATGGTGCTACACACAACTTTATTGATGTACCTAAGGTGGAAAGTTTAGGGCTAGTGCTTGCTAAAGACACTAGCTAGATTAAAGCCATTAACTTTAAGGCCCATCTTGTCTGAGGAGTTGCAAGAGAAATAAAAGTGAAGGTTAGGAATTGGAGTGAAAATCCCAACTTCATAATTGTTCCATTAGATAACTTCAACATGGTCCTTCAGATAGATTTCTTGAGATAAGCCAGAGTTGCTCCCATGCCTACAGCAAATTGCTTATTATTCATGAGTGAAAAGCCATGCTTTATGATAATTTAAAGGAATAAGGAAAGTAACAATGGCAAGGAAGGGAAGAATATTAGGGCTATGATGCTATTGGTGCTCTAATTGAAGAGAGGGCTTAAACATCAAGAGCTGACTTTCTTGGTTGTCCTTACAGAAAAAGAGGAAGCGAGAAAGATAGAGATACTAAAGGTAACAGAAAGTGTTGTCTAACAAGCTCTCGAAGGAGTTACCTCTCAGAAGATCAGTAGACCATGAGATTGAGCTGATTCTTAGTGCCAAACCACCCACTAAAGCTCCTTACAAAATGTCGCCTCCTAAACTTATTGAATTAAAGAAGTGGTTGGATGAGTTGTTAAAGGCAAGCTTCATTCAACCCTTAAAAGCACCATACTGGGCTCGTGTTCTATCTTAGAAGAAGCAAGATGAGAGTTTAAGATTGTGCATTGACTATTGGGCTCTAAACAAGCTGATCGTGAAGAATAATTACCTAATTCCTCTAATTGTTGATTTATTTGATCAATTGAGAGAGGCCAAGTACTTTACAAAGTTAGATCTTTACTCAAACTATCATCAGGTTCGCATTACTGAGGGTGATGAGCCTAAAATGACATATATATCACGATATGGTGCTTATGAGTTCTTAGTAATGCCTTTTAGTCTCACCAATGCTCTTGCAACATTTCGTACCTTAATAAATAATGGATTTCGTGAATATCTTGATAAATTTATAGTCTTCTATCTAGATGACATTGTTGTGTATAGTAAGACATTGCAGGACCATGTGAAGCACCTATAGATGGTTTTCGAGAAGCTACAGGAAAATCATTTGTATGTGAAGTGTGAGAA
Organism: Lumnitzera littorea; assembly: GCA_024138015.1. NCBI lineage: Eukaryota > Viridiplantae > Streptophyta > Magnoliopsida > Myrtales > Combretaceae > Lumnitzera > Lumnitzera littorea. Next base: position 13,897,771 of record JAMXBB010000010.1, on the reverse strand, counting down.
ATGTGCCTTTGCCTAAAAGCGCATCAACGTCTTGGGTCATGTTGTTGAAGAAAGGCAAATCCTAATAAATATAGCTAAGGTAAAAGCAATCAAGTAGTGGCCAGTGCCCAAGAGTGTAACAGAGTTGCAATTTTTCCTTAGACTCACAAATTGCTACAAAAGATTTGTTTAGGGATATTCTCACCGAGTTGTACCCCTTACAGATTTGTTAAAGAAGGACCAAGCATGGTCATGGGATGAAGGATGTCAAAGTGCCTTTGAAGAGTTAAAGCGTATGGTAATGGAGGAGTTGGTCCTTGCACTTTCTGACATTTCTAAGCATTTGAAGTCCATACGGATGGCTCGAACATTGCATTAGGTGGAGTTTTTATACAACAGGGTCATTTAGTGGTATACGAGAGTAGGAAGATGAATCAAACAGAACATATGTACTCTGCCTAAGAGAAGAAGTTACTTGCAATCGTTTACTGTCTAAGGACCTAGAAACACTATTTGCTGGGATCAAAGTTTCTAGTGAAGATAAACAATTTTATTGTTAGCCATATATTGACTCAATCGAAGCTCTCGACTAAGCAAGCTAGATGATAAGAGTTCCTTATAGAGTTTGATATGGAGATTAAGTATCGTAGCAGGTGGACTAATCAACTAGCAGATGCTTTGAGCAGGTAAGCTAATGTAGCTTCCTTAATGCAAATTATGCACCAGTCGGCAAGTCAAATCTTGACTTTAATTCTAGAGTAGATCAAGCAGCATATAAGTCAAGACCTGTTAGCTAAAAATCTTAAGTAATTGGTTGAAAAAGGGAAGACTCGCAGATTTTAGGTAGAAGGCGACCTCATCTACACAAAGGGGCACCGGTCATATGTCTCGAAGGTAGGCAACTTGAGAAGGGCATTCATGAGAGAGTACTATGATACTCTATAAGTTAAACATCTCAACTGGCAAAGGACATTGAGCTTATTAAAGCAAGGCTATTACTGATCAGATATGAAGAAGGATGTGATGAGTTATACGAATACTTACTTAACCTGCCAGCAAAACTAAATTGAGAGGTAGAAAACTGCAAGCCTATTGGAGCCACTTCCAATGCCATCTCGCCCATAGGAGAGTGTCCCCGTAGACTTTATCACTTCCTTAACAAAAGTGGGGAAGCACTTATCCATTTTTGTAATTATTGATAAGTTTTCTAAGTATGCCACCTTCATTTCTACCTTAAAGAGTTCAAGTGCAAAAGAGATAGCCTAGCTTTTCTTTCAAGCATGTTGTGAAGTTTTAGGGTATGTCTTAGAATATTGTAAATGATAAGGATTCCAGGTTTACATGGAAGTTTTAGACGGAGTTGTTCTACCTCCTGAGTTCTAAGCTAAACATAACCTCTAGCTACCATCTGTAGAGTGATGGGTAAATAGAGAGATTCAACAGTTTACAGGAAGAATACCTTTAGCACTTTGTTAGTGCCAACCAAAAGAATTAGGTTGACTTACTAGATATTACTCAGCTTTGTTTCAACATCCAGTGAAGCTCTTCCTCTAATAAAAGCCCTATAAAGATCATCACGAATTAGCAACTACTATTACCCCACATAATGGCCACACCATATACCAAAAGATGCCCAAGAGCTTATGAATTTATCAGGGATTAGAAGTAGAGTTCAGAAGTAGCGAAAGCGTACCTTGAGAAGGCTTCTAAGATGATGAAAAAATGGGCATATTAGAAACGCCAACCCAAAGAGTTTAATATTGGAGATCAGGTCCTCATAAAACTTCTTCCAAAACAGGTCAGATAATTGAGGAATAAGGATAAAAGATTGAACTAGAAGTACATTGGTCTAGTTCCTTTCATCTTAAAGATTGGAAGAGCCGCCTATAAGGTTGAGCTTCCTACGTAGTTGAAGGTCCACTTAGTTTTTCATGTCAGCATCATGAAGCCATGTTATCCAGATATGGAAGACCTATCTCGCGACATGTCTAAGTGATCACATGTCAAGATCAAGTTTAACTTGAGTTAAGCCGTAGAAGACATCCTTCCAAGGCAAAGAATCAAAGATCCCACCACTAAAGAAGAACATATAGAGTATTTAGTCAAGTGGAGAGATTGAGGAGAAGAAGATACTAGCTAGGAGATTAAAGAAGACCTTAAGCCCTTACCTGAAAGAGAGTTAGGCTTGCCAACCAAAAGACCTCTACCACTAGATCCAAGTTCCAATACATATTATCAAGGATGTCAATAGAATTAAGTGGAGGAGGATGTCAAGATCCCATTTTTGTAATGTACTTGTACTAATAGGGGCCTATTCTTTTGTACATATTATAACATAGAGAGAAACTTTTTTTCATTTTAGCTAGAGTCTTACTATTATAAAAAATTTTCACTTTTAGAAAGTAATACCATTTCACTAGTTTTAATGTCTCTTCTTGCTAAGCTAAAAAATGTTCATAAAGCTCTTTACAAAAGTATGAGTACTCTTCTAGATTGAAGTTTTTACTCATCACGTTGGTTGATTACAACCGATATAACCTATTAAATGCACATTACCCCTGTGTACACACATTATAACTTTGTAATGCTATCGAAATTAATTAAGGTGTGCTATTCATTTTTCAATTCATGCTAGTGTCCATTATATTTATTATTGGCTTTCTTTCTTATTCATGTTGCTTACAGGTTTAAGTCTCGTTGGCCAATATTATGTACAAGTTAGGCATGTTTACTACTGATGAGGCAGGATAATAAGCGCCATACGATCAATTTGTATGCTAGAGAAAGCCCTGGACCTTGACACATGGCATGCGTATGTGGTTGTGGGTTTCCATACTAGGCTTTGATTCATTCCACCTTATTTCTCAAGTATAGGTATTTGTTATGAAAATTACAGAAATCATTAGGTTGGAAATTTTTATCAAGACTACTAAGATAGGAAAGCAACAATTAAGATTCCAATTATGAGATTGACCTTTTAATGAGATAGATAGATTATAATTTATGTTACTTTATCTTGTTTAATAACTTAAAGTTATTTATGTAGTTATTTGGTTTATATTTAGAGAATCAAATATTGTAGAATAAAACATTTATTTTAAAGACCTTTAGTTACTCATTTAGCCTAACATATCAATTGATTACTAGAGACACATAGCGGTATGTGGCTTTCCTAAGTTTGGGGGTGTTACAAACACTTTACTAGTATTTATATATCACCTAGATATTATATATGGCATGTAATACCTATTAAATCATTTCTTAAGAAATGTATGTCTATCCTAATGTAAGCAAACTTTAAACCTTTATTGTTAAATAGTTTTTTTATACAAAATAAGTTTTATAAAAACAACATGCTCAATCATTCTTTGAAAAAACTAACCACAAATTAGCAAACTTTAATTCTAAATTTAATTGATTAGCTACATAAGGCGTTAGGTTTAAGGAATGCAATTGCCTGCACGAGTGAAAATAAGAGTTTTAACTTTCATATACAATAGCAAAGGTCTTTGTAACTTATTAATATGGACGTTAATTGTCAAATGAGATGAATTATGTTCAAATCTCCCATCTTTCTATTGTAATTAATCACCCAAAAAAAAAAAAAGGCCTTTATGCAAATTAGATGAACGTTTGTGAGTATATTAAGTGCATAGATTACAATTCGATCATGGACCAAAATCTTTATTAATGAACTTGTCTTGTAAAGATTGTGAGTAACATCGATAGAAACAGAAGAAACAAATTTGAAAAAAAAATTAGGTATTACTCCTCAAAGTTTTCTACAAATTTACCTTCGATTCCGAATCAATGCTTCCCATGTCCCCAGCTAATTCCATCTAAATTAGAGACTGTTCTTTGAAAAACTAATGCATTCAATATTGGCGATGTGTTATTTCACAATCAACTCAATTTCTCGCTTTTAGTTTCAACTTGAAATTTAGGGTTTACTAAATTTGAAACTCATATTACAAGGACGCAATTATAAAGAGTTTGAGTATGTTACTTTAAGAATGTAAACCTTTTTTTTCATACTTCCCTAATAGTGTCAGTGGCACGTTAGATTATAGTAACATCAATATGGGATGTTCTTAACTCCTCCTTTTCGAAAATATCAGGTCCTGAAATACACAACGAAAAACTTAAAAGTATAAATCCGAGCCCTTATTCATACCATACTTCTCGAAGAAACTGTTATTCCTTTTTGTTTTTTTTTTTTGTTTTTCCATGACAAATATTCTTCTCATCTTCCCTTACATGAAACTAAATTCAGATGTAGAAACCCATAATTAAGTTTAGAATTTCTAACCAAAATCTGATAATACCTTCCAAATTTGCAAAAACTACCAAAAATTCTGAAAGTAAAATATATATTTACTCTGTGGAATCAAGTCTTAATTATATATATAAGCTTTACCTTGCAAAGCCAACAATATATATAAGGTGAGTTTGCAGAATAGCTAAACCTAAGACTAGACTTTCATTGAAACTAACAAGTTCCAACTCATTGCCAGATTCCAGCATGCATTGCAAGTCAACCTTTAAATGCAAGCCAAAATACAGCTGGAAACTGAATATATTTATTTGTTTTAAAAAACTGCCCAAAATTATAGAATCCCTTACCTGGCAAAAAATCGATACCCACCCCATGCTCTGGAAATCCAATTAAAAAATTAGAAAAATAATCATAGTATAATGTATTTTATTTGTAAAATAAGATATTCCCAATTTACACAAAGTCCTACACTTGCACATTGAACCAAGACACTGGTTTTGCCTCCTCAGCTTTGCTTCAAAAATCTAATACTACTATGTTTCTCCTCCTCTTCATGATTGGTAAGACGCTACTTATTTATTTATTTTTTTAAGTACATGTGTATAATAAATCCTATTTATGAGATACTTGACATTAATTAATATTTACTTAAGTTCAACTTAACAACAATTAATCAATGGAAGGCAAATTTTGACTATTAAAATAATTTATTGGGTAAAGCTCAAGTTTTAGATAATTAGTTGGATGAACTCACCATTTTAGTTAACTTCAAATCAAGCTTAAACTTAACTTAAGTTTTTATAATTTAGGATCAAAAATGTTTTATTTAATAGAAAAATATATTTTCTTCTTAATAAACCGATGAATGAGCTATTACTTGAATATGTTGGAGCTTGTAAAATTTTATTTGAAATCAAGCTTAAGCTCGAGTTCAAGTTTAATAGTTCAAACTTCATCAAGTTCGAGCATAGATCTAGCTTTGAATTTTCTATTCAAATCTAAGCTCAAATTCAATATTATATCATTTTAACTAATTAATTCATTTACAACTTACTTTCATAATAAAAAATTCAAATAAAGATTTTAGGTTTCTCTGGTTAATAATGATTTGGAATACCTAACATTTGTAAATCGCTTCCTTTTCGTGAACGAGTCTTTAGAAAAAGGACAAGTCGTTGAGAAAATTATATTATTCTTATTTGTGGATGCTCGCAAAGGTAGCGGATGAAACGCAAAAAGATTCATATTATCTCTCACACACACATATATATACACACACGCGATATATCCAGAGAACAAGAAATTATTTAATCATAGGAGATATGTTATAGGAAAAACGAACTAAGGAAATTTGGGTTACCAATTCAAACTATACCAATCACATCTCCTATAATAAAAGTGGGTATCGAAAACCATTGAAAATGAAAATTTCTACAAAGTGAATGAAAATCTAGTACTAAGACGGAAAAAATATCTAGACGATACTATAGTAATTGTAATAAAGCAAACTCGTACAATACGCGCACTGATGAAAGGATGGAGATGGTGGGGATGAAGAAACAGTATTGGTAGAGAGATGCCTATGCCTAGAAGAGACCCGTAATTATGAGAAGGGTGAGATAAGCTTGAGACTGCGGAGTCAATGATTATGTGAGTTCTTACCGGATATCTAGGTTTGATGAGGGTGAAGGAGGGATAAAAAAATTGTAAATGAAAAATTAGGTAGAAATCGAAAATAAAATGAGAAATATGGAGGAAATGATAGATAATGAAAGATGGGCGGTGTGATTGGGGCCACCATCATGAAGTGGCTATTCCCATGGTTATGGTTGCTAAAATCATGAGATAATTGATATGATTTTATGAGGTTTTGTTTTTATTAAAATTGATACACTCCTGATATTTTATCATGATTTTAAGGTATATGATTCTACTAATTCTATACAATTTCATTAATTTCACAAGTTTAAATTTTAGGATAAAATCACAAATTCGATAATCTTGAATTTTAATTTCTTTTTTTTTTTTGTTTTTTTTTTTTTTGGAAAATCATCAATTTTGAACATGATGAAAATAGACAACCAATTGGAAATTTATTGTCCATATTAAACTGACTCATCGGCTTCCTGAAGTTGCTTTTTGAGAGTTGAATCAAACTCTCTTCCATTCTTTCACTCCCAAATTTTACACGCAGGCTTATGACATATAACCTCTCTTTGCATCGAGGAAAGAAATAAGTAAGGGAGGAAATTAAAGGAAAATTTCCTTTGTTGAAAATAAAAAGAGAAAGAGGAAAGAATGGTTTAATGAGTAGTTCTCACTTTGTCTAATAAAAACCATGCTTTTTAAATTTAATGACACCTAAGAGGAAATTCAAATAAAATTCTAACTTATCAACCATCCTAAAAGTAAAAACACACTCTAGATTATAAGCTTTCGTAATATTTTGATATAATAGAATAAACTAATTATATTACCATTTTCCCCTCTGTTTTACTTTTTTATCATCCAAATGAGATATATTATAATTTTTCCTATCATTTTCATTTCCTCTACTTTACTACCCCATCTTTGTTCCCTTTTACTTCTTTCCCTTCCCCAAGCATAATGCTAATGTTCATTTGGTTAGATTTCAGGACCTCAAATTTGGGGTTTTATTCGTTTAAATTCTAAAAGTGAAGAGGATATATTGTTCTATATGATATAGGGGTTTTGAATAGGTTATGTATTGCTTGAAGTTTTGTTAAAGGGTTGGATGCGTACTATGTATTATTTTAACCTATCCCGTTTGGTATGCAAGAATTATTCAAAATGATGGAATGGAGTCAAGAATGGAATGATCAATCCATTCTTATATTTGAAAACATCAACAAAATCACCTTATCTATTCCATAATTATGTTTGGACTTATCCTATTTGGAATGAGATGGAACGAGCATATAATAGTTTTCCACAAAAATACCCTCACTTCATGGATATGCGTAGGGTGTATGTTTTGCTATATAAATATACGTATATATGTATATACACATAACATTACATATGTATGATTATATATAACATAAAATTATATATATATGTATAACATATAATCTATGTACATGTGCTATATATATACAATGTATCCTACAAATATACAATCTATATATTGTTATATATATATATATAGTTATATATATAGAACTATATATTATATATAAGACATATAATCTAGATATATATGTATGTTACATATAAATAACTACATATAACACATTTTCTCGATGCACCAAAATTAGAACACTGGCATGTTTGGAAGGGGACCTAAGATGAAGTTCCAGAGTTTATAATTCTAATGAAGGCATTTGAAATCTTATACAATGTCGAGGAATACAATTCTGAACGTCAAAAACAAGTGAAAATTGGATCTATGTGTTCTTTAATGAGATTATATTTTAGTGAGGTTAGTTATAGGATTATCTATATAATTGTATATTAATTAAGATAAAATGGAATCACAATTTCGCTTTTTAAAATCGAAATTATGATCCTACCTTAAAATTAAAATCATCAATTCTCAAGAATTGTGATTTCCATTTTTTAAAATACATCTAAACTTAGGAAAGAAATTTGAACCTGAAATCACAATTTCATTTCGGGCTAATTCATACATACCAAACATAACATAAGTACTAATGATTTCTCTATTCACAACAAGGAAAAAGAAGAAAAAAGAAAGAATAAAAGAAAACCACGTACTAATAATTGTTTAATGAAGAATCATTTATATATATTAGAAAAGAAGAAAAAATAGATCAATAAGTTATAAATTTTTTAAAACACATACCATAATTTTTTTCTATTTTTCCCGATAACTAATGGTAGAGTAATTTACATATGTCCACTGACTGTGATGACGAAAGTTCGAGAAGTTCCATCGAATAAAATATCCAAAAAAATCTCTGATGCAACCCATTATCACATGGAACATTGCCCCAAATCCTCTCATCTTACTGATCCACCACCACTCGTGCATTGATATTTTAAAATTATCATTTTATATTTTCTAGATTGTCGAACATACAATATAAAAGAAAAATAATAATAATGAAATCATAAGGTGACAAATATAATAGAACGTCCGTATGTTAGTTGTTTAACTATATAGTCCATGCTCCCCTATGTTGTAATTTTAATCGTACGGTGATAAATTATTTATTTGAAATCATTCTTGTGTGTGAATCCTATTTGCGTACGTGCAAGCATGCATGCACGTGAAAGTTGGCTTTTTCTGTCAGTAGATTGGTTGACTTCGTTAAACACAAAGTTAAAACTCAACTGTCATCTAATTAATATTAATTTATCATCATATGATACGAATTAGAGACTCCTGCAATTTCGTTGGTGGGATCATCTCATCATCATTTCATTGAAATGATTATAAAAGCTAATAATGTAATGAGAATTTTAAATACTAAATGATGGGTTAGATAGTTACATTGATAAAATCGAAAAAGAAATATCAACTTGGATGACATGGTAAACATAAAGAAATACTATATGGTAGTTATTTGCTATTTTGTTGACAGCAATAGTCATTGAGATTCATCGACAACGTAGATTAGTTGTTGTCTTTCTTTTTTCCTTTCAAACAAACAAACAGAAATGGTTGAAGTTTTTCCATTTGGAATTAGCCCATTTATTTCATGGATGTTGTATGTTCAGTACTTAAGTAAGATATGAACAATTACAATGAGACCAACTAGGAATATAAGAACAATCAAGACTATCGTCATATCAATCTATCTAGAGAAAATGGGGTAATGAGCTTCTGGTTCAATAGATACATTTTTATGACCCTAACCAACCTACAACAACAACAAAGATTTGTATCGTATATGTGGTCTTGATTTTATTTACTCAATATATATACATAGTCTCGATTTAGGCAAAATAGAGTGGGTGGATACCAATCTAGTGTTTGAGCCAATTAGTCAGATAGATAGCTAGTACTTCGCTTATGAGATTAACACTAACTACCTACCCCGAAAGAGAATAGAAGGTGACTTTGTATCCTATACAGACAAAGTTGAGTGCTTAGGGAGACAGCATATGATTAAGCTTCTTTCTCTTTTACATTAGTCCATAGTAATGATATTTTATTGTTGTTATTTATACTTTTGTTTAATAATATCTTTTTAGCTATTTACACTTTTTCATTATTATTTCTTATACTTTCTTATCATTCCAAAGACATGTTTTATACTAAGTATTACACTAAAAGAAGAATTACAAAACCCTTCTCATGACTAAAACAACATAACTCTTGATATGATGATGATGTATTCTGATAATTTGAAAGATTATAAATCTTTATTAATATATCATTTTATATAAACATATAAGGACCATCAATAACTATAGAAAGTTACATTATGTGAAATATATTTATCATATAATTAAATAATATTAGTCACATGATCTTTAAAATATGAATATATATTACTAATAAACTAATTATGATGATCTTTTACAAAATTATTATTTTCCTTAAGGTAGATATGCATTTTAAACCGAAATCTACATAAAATACGGCCTTTAACAAGTTTTAGTAAACTAAAACCATATTAAGAGTTTGATTTGCAAGCACCTGGATTTAAAGCCACTTGTAAGATATTATACCACCAATTACACATAACTTATCCTATCACACAATACCAAACGATGCTCTATTGCTTGTTTCAGCTCTAGAAGGAGAAGTTGGAGCTTTTAAGGCCCACTTCTTGCACAAACTGCTTCTCAGGCGTTAAGTATTCGATACAATACAACACACTATAAGAGTAACCACAAATTTGGTAAATCTTAGAAATCCATGATTTTTTACATACTTGGATTAGCTAAGGAAGAAGTCATTTATATGGTTATATAATTGATCTCTACCCTTTTTCTTCTAATTCTACCATTATTGTGATAGAGGTTGTGTATATGTATTTATTTTAGGAAAGTGAGAAGATCGGTTATACATATCTGAATTCATAAAATTTGATCCATCTATTAAATTGATGAAATTAATTTATTAGATCATCTTTATCTATAAGAAACTCTCCCTTTTAAGTACTTTCTGGTCTCCATTTTACTCCATGAGTTTTTATAAAGAGGTTTTTTCAGCAATGGCTTCTCTCATGTGTAAATAGTCAAATATGATTGTTGTCAAACAAATAATAAATGGGTGGAATCCAAAATATTGGGTTATGTTTAGAAGATTGAAAACCCAGAATGAGTCGAATGGGTTTGACAGACAAGAAGTGAGATGGTTGGTTTCAACAATGAATGTGAATGGAAATCACACACCAAAACACAAACACAAACACAAACACAATCAGGGGTTTAAGCTTGAAATAAGGTTCGATACAGCTCACAAACACTAAATGTTACTCGGGATTCAAATGAAGATTAGATGCAACTCACTAACCAGTTTAAATGAAGAGATTCACCATAATCTTAAGGTTAAAATCGATATGAACGTGGGACAGATTAAAGAGCTTAATCTATACTCAATAATCTAGTAAATACTATCTTAAAAGTAGCTTCGCTCAAAAAGGAAAAAGATTCCAAACGCAGGAATATACTTTTTTACCTAATTTTCGTATATATTGTCATATGTCTTCCTATCTATCTTTTGATGTTTACAAATGTTGCTATTTATAACAAGTCATAAACTTTGGTGGCAAAAATGTAAATAATGTACAAGGCTTTAAACTCTAAAGAATTGAGCTCATAAATAAAATAAGAGAAAATATATACAAGAATACAAAACTGCGTGTTTTACAGGGGAAGTTGGCATGCAGTCACTCGGCATGTCCTGAAAGGAGTAGTATCCAAACCAGACGAGGTCAGTAGTCAGATGTACTTGTTCGAGAAGGAGTCCCAGAAGTTTAGCAGTGTTTGGTTGAGACATCAGAAAGGTCAACCCATAATTGCTGAGTACTAGAATCAGTCGGCATGAGTCTCTCGATGCTGTGTCAAGTGGTTCTTCAGTTCCAAATACTCGGTCTTGTGGTATCTTGACACCTCAGGTAACGAAAAACTCGATACCGAGTGTTTATCTTCCTCCCTCTTGCCCTTCTAATTGCAACTTGGTCTCGGCAAGCATTGATAGGCTTCAACTTTTGATAGATGTAATCGAAGCCTGATTCCCATCATAACCTCACTTAGGTTCTGGGCTTGATTCATTATTGAAGTATTTATACTATTTTGGAGTGGTTGAATTGAGTAGTAAGGTAACGAGTTACTCAAAATAGTAACTTAGTCTTCAAAAGTGAAGTTGGTAACTTGAGGATTTTGTTGGATTTGGATAAATTAATGAACTATGATGTAAGGTATAAGGGGGTTGAGAAGTAATGAAGCTGAGGAAGGTTGTTTGGAGTGTTACTTGCTATTTTAAATTGATGTCATAATTGTAACCTAGAAGAAAAGTTAGTAAATTAACTAATCCTTGGATATGACTTGAAAGTAAAGGATAATTTAAAGGTTTTATGAATGAGCTATGCACTAAAATAATACATAGAGAGTGAGTCAAAAGTAAAATTTATGAGTAAAATGTAAAAAACAGAAGATTTAGAAAATTAGTCAGAGGATAATTTTCCTAAAAACTTTAAAAATAACAGAGATAGAGGATAATTCAAAGGATAGTTTAATAGGGAGCTTAACTATGGGAAATTCAAAGGCTGTCTTAAAGAGTCAAATTGATATCATAAATGACCCCTGAATAACTCAAAGGATTTTTTACTAAAGAAAACTATTATAAAACCATTTAAAACTTAATTAAGAGGATTTGGCAGTTTAGTGTAACTTATAAAAATCAATAAATGTTCAATAAATTATGATTTTTAAGTGGAAATAACTTATAAAACTTATGAAGAAAAAACCAAAAACATATTGTAAACTCCACAACCAGCCACTCGAGATTCCAATAGGTTGAAAGATCTGATCGAACCTAAATTATCAAATAAAGCTAGAAATATTAATAGAAATGATTCTGTAAGTTTACATTTAAGAAAATAAGTAATAAAATAAAAAGAATATAAAAATTTTAAATTTTAAGTATATTACTCGTTATTTATTGAAAATACATAAAATGCATTCCGATAATTAACGAATTACTAGAGATAAATTATATGTATACTAAAAATCATAAAATAACCTAACTAATATTTAGGAATATTTATTTTTACTATATATGAATTTACATGTAGGTAGAAATACGCATAATTACTTAAAATAAGTTAAATGTGCTCAAATAATACTAAATAATTAAATAAAATTCATAATTAATTGAGGAAAAATCAAGAAAAATATAGAAAAATGAGGAAAAGTCCAGAAGTGGGGCATGGTAATTTGAAAATTAAAGAAGGAAATCAACCAATTAAAATACAACAAATAGATAGTGGAAAAAAAAAAGAAGAGATAAGGCAATTGTCTTGTCTAATTAATGCACAATAATTCTCTAACACCTCTATAAATAGCAAAAAAAATTTAGAAGTTCATTTGGTCAGTTTGGAGAGTGAGAAAAATAGAGAGGACCGAAATAATGAGTGTTTAGATTAATTACAAAAAAATTTCTTAAATCTGTGCAATTAAGGCCTTTGAGGAGAACCAACACCAGACAAATACCTAGGAGTGGACGGCCACCACTACCATACGGTAGTAGCAACACTTAGACCGACTGATAAGGCTATGGTAGCCAAAGGTGGCCAGAGCCACCCAAACTGGTGAGTTCGATTTCCAGCCTAATTTTGTATAATTTTATAAAAATAGTAAATATTCTTACAAAATTATAAATTTTTTTATTTCAAAATATTTTTGTAAGTAATTTTTAGGAAAAATATTATTTTGATGAAAATATGTCCTGTGATATATGGTCCTTAAAAAATCATGCAAAACCGAGCATGTTTCAGTTTAGAAATAAATGACCCTAGGAATGTAGTTTTGAGCTCAAAATTTTTGTGTAAACTACTTAGATGATATAAAATAGTGCTATGAAGCCCATTTTCAAAAATTAATTTTTGAAATTTTTAGATAATTTTTAAGCCTTAAAATGAGGCATAAAATGGGTAATTTAGTGTTAATTAAGTAATTAAATAGTTAATTACTGATTTAGTGAATAATTATATGTTTTAAGATGTTGAAATCTAATGAAGTATGATACTTGTAGTATTTAAGGTGTTAGATGCAATTATTAGGTTGATTATATAGTAAATAAGTAATAGGGAAAAATAGTAAATTTTAAGTTAATTTTGTAAATTAAGGTAATTAGGTATAAAATCTAATTTAGGATGAATTTAGACATTTTAAAATGATAATTGATGTTGGGAGATGGTAATTAGAGTGATAAAAATATTAGATGTGTATTATGTACATAATAAATAATAGTGCATAATACACAATTATTAGAAATATAATAAATAGAAGATATTAGAATAAAAATTGATAATATGATAATAATAGAAATATACAATAAATCTGATAGGAAACTTAAATTAGGGTAATTATATGAAAAATGTAAGATTTTCTCATAACGGGGGTGAATTTAGTGATTAAACTAAGATCCAGATGTACTGCATGGACTAGAACACTAGTTAGAGATTAAAAACGATATTTAGGATATCCGAAGCTAATGCGATTAATTTTACATTATGGGTCGGAATGATTTCTTAGGGTGTATATATAGATCTTTAACAAAAAAATTGAGTTAAAAACCTAATTTAAAAATCAATGCGAAAACTAAAATAGAACTTAATACGATTCAAGAAGAACTATCAAAGACTTAAGACCTAGATAATTAGGTATATTAAATCCTAAACAAAAAATAACAATAAGCATTATAAGATAAAACGTTTGTGTTATAGGAATGATTGGTGATGGCCTGAACGAGTCGGATCTCGAGTAAGTGAGCAAAGAGTCGAGGTAAGTTGGGATTAATACGATACTGTATTTTGAAAGCTTGAGATTATACTTAGTTGTGCTTGTTAAATAGTTAGTTGTGTGCATGTGCTTGATTATGAGTGATGCTATGATTTTATTTGTTATTCTGGCTTGCATTGTATGAAGTGATCAATCACCTTAAACTGAAATTAACAAAGATATGACTTGTAAACCTAAATCAAACCTACATAGCAACCCATTAGGGGAAACTTAAGATTCTCCGGCCAAATACCAATCCCTTTGAAAGGGATAGCGTCGGATGGCATAATGGGTCTCTTCTTCATCCTTAGTCGAACTAAGTGATAGGTAAGAAGGCTACGGCAAGGGTAAAGTCAATAGTTCAAAAGTAGTTATAAGAGGAGTAGTGTCTCCATTGTACAAGCCTAGGTTTGTTCGTGAGCTGTTGCATTAACGACAACTCTTCAACCTGGATTAGAGCGGGCGCCATTTCTCTAATCTCACGATAGGGCAGACAACGTCATGCAATGGTATTTGCTTAGACATGCATTGCACCAAATGATTTGGTTGATAACCTTGTTTATGTTTGTGGTGTAGTTTTAAGTCCTCCATTCTAACTTACTGAGCTGTGGTTGCTTACATCCCTATAGACGTCGTGCAGGTGCTGGCTAAAAAGCAGCTTATAACTACTCTGAAGTTAACAACTGTTGGATCCTAAAGAGTGTGGAAAAACATTTGAAGAACAAACATATATTTTTAGGGTCTAAGCTTTTATTTTAGAATTTTTTATTTCTGAATAACATAATAACTAGGAAATATATTATAGTGAAACATTATAAACGTTAATTGTAATAACTGAATTATAGTGTATATATATATTTTCTCACTTTCTTAGATAAATGATTTTTTAAAATTATATACTGTTTACTCCAAAGCTGGTTAATCGTAGACGCCTCATGTAGATCAGGTCTAGGATAGCGGTTATAAGGCCAACTTCTATCTTAGAATGGTTTACACAGCAACACTATTACAACTTTGTCACTTCGGAGCGTGACACATATAAAATAAACTAATGGCTAATGATTTAAGGCTTGAAAACTAATCAATTTTGTATTTTTAGGGATAATTAAAAAGCAAGGAGGCAACAATCAAGAGTAGCTACCAATAAGTGCAAGTAAATTGGGATCAATGCTTCATAGCTTATTAAAGCATCATATCAGGATACTTAGAGAATTAAGAGTGCTTATTTGTGGTTTTAACTAAATTGTTTATGCATATGTTATACATGTGTTTATATTATTGATTGATGATTGGGAGTTGAACTCCGTGTGTTGTTTTCTGCTTGAATATATCATGTGTAATGTATATGAACTTAGTTGCTCACCTTATAATCTAAACTAATTTTAAGATGACTAAAATCTAACTTGATATTTACGATAACCCAATAGAGGTAACAATGAGATTATTAGACTAAATACTAATGTTTCAATGAGGATAGCAAAAATGGTCATTTTCTCACCCTTAAACAAACTAAGTGATAAGGGAAGGGGTCACGGTAAGGTTAAGAACCATAATTCAAATGTTGTTTAGGAAAGAGAGTGTTTTCCATTGCACAAACTCAGATTTAGTCTAATAGTATTACATTAAAACTCCTCAAAATTTGGGTTAGAGAGGACAAAATTTCTCTAACTTCACAATAAACCGGTTAAACATTATGCGATGATCTATCATTTGCTTGTTGTATTTGCATTTGCATTTGCATTTAATTAATAATTGAATAACCATGCTTGTTAATATATCGTTATGACTTCGTCTCTTTTTACTGGCTAGTTAAGTTCATATCCTAATAAATTATTTTGTGAATAAAGCAGCACTCAAAGATGCCTTGTTACAATTATCCATAGATTAGTTCTAACAGGCCGAGGAGTGAGGAGTTGAAGACTAATGAATAGAACCATGCTCGTATTACTTTTGTGGGAAGACTATAAGGTCTTCTTAGAAGGCCTTATACTTTTCGTTGACTCGCTGATATATCTATAATATGTAATGTAGTCTTCCTATGAAGATATATAGATCTTTAAAAAACTCTATAACTTCTGATATATATAAAGCTATATAAAATATCTAAGCTATCTTTAGATATGTGAAGATATGTAGTATTACTTCACAAGTTTTATATATTATAGATGCTTATTTATTACTTCAAAACTAGTTAAGTAGCCATTTGTCTTGTGTAGACTATACCTATATTACAACTAAAGATGGTAATTTCTAGTTTAGGTTGGTTTATACGGTAGAGCTATTATAACTCCTTCAATTTGAGGCATGACACTAACCCTAAAGCTACTTCTTCCTACTATGTTGAAGAACTAAAGAACCCCTCCCAAAATCCTAATTTCCAATCCTAGTCAACCTTATGCCACCCAAAAATTATTGTCTCCCTCCCTTGCTTTAAACCAACCTACCAAATTTGATAATAGATCCCCTTTAGACCCATCAAATTTTCTCCAAATGTTGAGTATTTTATTCCTTCTCTAATTACAAAAGCTCTAAGTCAACTTGATCTAAAAAGAGGAAGAGATGCAACTGATGATTTGGATGATGAGATGTAATCTAAAAAAGGGGAAGGAATTGGTATGGCTAAAGGAGTTTTCAATTGATGTTGAAAGTTTTTGTGTTGGTACAGGTGGAAGAAAAGTTAAATCCTATTGGAAGAAGGTTATAATAGGGAAGATGGAGTTTGAAAGGCAACTCTTGAATGTAGTTTTTGAGGAAATGGAGAAAGATTCTTCAAAAGGATGTGGTAGCTGGCCTAATACAGCTACAAGGTTGCTATGATTTCTTTATCATGGACCTGTCAAGGTATGGGTTAGCCTTCAATATAGTTAAGGAGCTTCACCATTTGATTCATAAATATAGACCCAAGTCCAAGTGTTCCTCATGGAAATAAGAAACAAATCTAGGTATATGGAAAGTATAAAACAAGGTTTTCAGTTTGAAGGTTGTTTGTATGTTGAGCTAAGGGGGCTTTTAGGAGGGCTTACTTTGTGGTGGCAAAATTTAAAATAGGTTGATGTGCTTCAATACTTTAAGAATATCATTGATACTTGGGTCTAGTTAAAGAAAGATTAAGAATTTCTTGGGTTTATGTCTCGCTAAAATGTTACTTGAGATTGAAATTTTGGAATAAGCTTTAAAGGACTTCTCACTATATATCTAGTCCATGGCTGGTGTTTGGGGATTTAAATGAGATCTTAAACAAGAGGAAAAAAGTGGTAGAAGACCTAAATCTTAGCAGCAACTCTTGTCCTTTTAAGAAATGCTATCCGATTGTTACTTGATTGATTTGGGTTTTCATGGACCAAAGTTCACTTAGTTAAATAGAAGGTTTAGTAAAGGGTCTCTTGTAAAAGAAAGGCTAGATAGGGGAGTGACAAATGTAAATTGACTTCAACGTTTCCCAAATTATCACGTGACCCATTTAACAACAAGTCATTCTAATCACTCTACCTTATTGTTGGAGTTGTTTAAAAGAGATGCACTAGATAGGAAATTGTTTCATTTTGAATCTAAATGGCTATTAAAGGATGGATTTAAGGAGTTTATTGTAGTAAAATGGACCTATGAGTTTAGATGGTTTAAGTTTTAAGCTAAATTTTAGTAGAAAAGAAATTATTAAGTGGTGTAAAATGAATAGAAGAAAGAGTTTATAATATGTTGATAATTTGTAGAGAAAAAATAGAGAGATACAGGATTGTACAGTTGATAACGATGATTGGTAAGAAGAATTGTAATTGAAGTAAGAGCTAGATATTCTTATGAGACAAGAGGAGATGTATTGCCATCGGCAATTGAGGATAACTTGGTTGTATGACGGTGATCAAAATACTAAGTTCTTCTACCAAACCACACTGCAGAGAAGAACTAGAAACAAAATCTTAAAATTAGGTAAGATATATAACTGTAATTATATTGTCAAGGGAAAAAAAATAAGGGAATGAATTATAATAAGTGGGAGTTGGATGGGTAGTAGTTATGTTGCTATATTCACACAAGATGTATGTTTAAGCAAAATAAATACTTTAATTTTTTTTTATTTTTATGAACATACAATCTTCTATACAATATTTTCCAAAATCTACATGATGCAGGCAAAATGAATTGATTTTTTTTTGTTTAATTATTTATCTTTTTAAGTACTTGTACAATTTTTTTTTCAACTACATTACAATTTAGGAGAGAATGAATTCAAACTTAATGCATCATATTAGAAGATTAATATTTATGTTATAAGGTTAAAATGGCTTTAGCATCCATATTATTAAAACTAAACCTTTTTTTTTTTAACCGCCATTAGTGTTTTTATCAAATAAGTTATAAATATTTAAACAGTTTACATTATTTATCTATAACCATATATTTCAAAACTTGAATGTAAAGGAGATTCTATATGGAAAAAGAAAAAAGAAAGAAAGAAAAAAAAGGCTCAATCTTTATGTTCATATTTATTTTTCTAGTGAGACCACAGTTATTTTTCTTCCAACTAGTAAAAAAGCTAATATTTTATTTTGTTGAATATCAATGAAATATATAATTAGAAATCGGTTTAAAAAATCCTTAAAATCTTTCAGATTACTTATTTATTATGTTTCATATGCCCGTACTTCGGATGCGTGCGTCCGTAGTAAATTAAAGAAGGAAAGCCGTCTGTTGCTAGCAAATTTACCTTGGAGAGACTTTATCGACAATTAAGCTGGCGCAACATCAGCAGTTACAGATTTACAGCATCAATTCATAGACGGTACAGCAGCTTTAACTCCCAAGTAGTCCTACGAACCAGTAAGCAGCAAGCACACATCCAGCAACAACATAACACTCTCAAAATTTCAAAACCGATCCACTTCCACAATGCCATTTACCACTTTAACCTTTAACATTAACAACACAACAACAAATTTCAGTTTCATGACAGAAACCAGCAGCATCCTCCATCCATTCCACCCATGATAACCCAATTAAAAGCTACCCCTCCTCTTATCATGTTAAGTCTTGATTGGTCGAGACGGAAAATTTGTTACCGTGATCGAAAGGAATAAAGATTAGTGTCTTTTCCACATTCCAGACAAAAAGGGAAAAAGGAAAAACTGAATATTCAAATTAAAGCCAGCAGCTTTCTTAGACTGTCATAGGCTTTATCCCAAAATTTCTATACGTAACCTTAAAATTTATTTATTTGGATTTTGATTTTTTGGAACCCTAAAGATCAAAATGGATTCACCGGAAACCCTAACTACTACGACTACTACTACTGCCACCATGGATAATTCTTCTTCCTCTTCTTCTTCTTCTTCAATTTCATCTACTTCCTTGGAGTCCGCCGAGAAAATCATTCTCCGTTGGGACTCCACCGTCTCTGAAGAAGCCAGGGACAAGATGATCTTCGACTCCGATCGCTGTGAGATCGACCTTTACTTAAACGCCATCGATCAAATCCAGAAGTCAGTCTCTAACCTCTCTCTGTCCTCCTACTCCTCTGTCGCCGAAGATTCCGCCTCCGTTCCTGGCACCGGCAAGGCCCAATCCGCTCTCCAGATCGCAATGGCTCGCTTGGAGGACGAGTTTAGGAACATTCTGATTACGCACACAAGTCCGATCGAAGAAAGTTTGTTGCTTTCTCACTCCTCGTCGATGGAGAGCTCCGATCTCGAGCTTCTCGCTGACGAGGAAACGGGAAGTTCCGATCTGGATGGCGGTGGTTCCGGAGAATTCGCCGGAGATGGTGCCGGAGGTATGGGAGGCGAAGGTGATGGAGAATCTACTCACAGTACCAAAACCTTAGGTGCCAAAACCTTAAGTAGTAAAACCCTAAGTTACCGGTCCACTAGTAGTATTCGGGAGATCGATTTGATACCTCCGGAGGCGGTTTATGATCTCCGGTGTATTGCAGAGAGGATGATTTCAAGTAATTACATGCGTGAGTGTGTTCAGGTTTATGGTAGTGTGAGGAAATCAGCTTTAGATGCGAGTTTTCGTCATCTCGGGATCGAGAAATTGAGCATTGGGGATGTTCAGAGGCTGGAATGGGATGCATTGGAGTCTAAGATTAGGAAGTGGATTAGGGCAGTCAAGGCTTGTATTCGGGTTCTGTTTGCCAGTGAGAAGAAACTATGTGAGGAGATATTTTATGGGATTGGTACTAAAGTTGAGGAAGCTTGTTTTATGGAAACGGTTAAAGGGCCAGCAATTCAGTTATTTAATTTCGTGGAAGCTATAAGTATTAGTAGGAGATCGCCTGAGAAGCTGTTTAAGATTTTGGACCTTCATGATGCTTTGATGAGTTTAATGCCAGATATTGAGGTGGTCTTTGTGTCCAAGGCAGCAGAGTCGATGCGGGTTCAGGCTGCAGAGATTTTGTCCAGGTTGGGTGAGGCTGCTAGGGGAATTTTGTCCGAGTTTGAGAGTGCTGTGCTGAGGGAACCGTCTCAAGTTCCTGTCCCAGGTGGGACAATTCATCCATTGACGAGGTATGTGATGAATTACACTAGTTTGATAGCTGATTATAAGCAAACTATGATTGAGCTTATTGTGTCAAAACCATCCATGGGTTCTCGGGCCTCAGGGGATCCCTCAATGCCCGAGATGGAGTTTAGTGAATTCGAGGGGAAATCACCGCTGGAGCTTCATTTGATATGGATAATCGTTATCTTGCAATTTAATTTGGAAGGCAAGTCCAAACACTACAGAGATGCATCGTTAGCGCATTTATTTATGATGAACAATGTGCATTATATTGTTCAAAAAATTAAAGGGGCGCAAGAGTTGAGAGAAATGATTGGTGATTATTATTTGCGGAAGCTGACGGGTAAGTTTAGGCAGGCTGCAACTATCTACCAGAGGGCAACATGGGTCAAGGTCTTGTATTGTTTGCGAGATGAGGGATTACATGTTAGCGGGAGTTTCTCATCCGGGGTGTCTAAAAGCGCTTTGAGAGAGAGGTTCAAGTCTTTCAATGCTATATTTGAGGAGGTTCATCGGACTCAAGCTAGTTGGTTGGTTCCAGACAACCAGCTTAGGGAGGAGTTGCGCATCTCTATCTCAGAGAAGCTGATTCCTGCTTACCGTTCGTTCTTGGGGAGGTTCAGGAGTCACATAGAGAGCGGAAAGCACCCCGAGAATTATATCAAGTACTCCGTTGAGGATTTAGAGAACGCTGTCTTGGATTTCTTTGAGGGATACCCGGTATCCCATCATTTAAGGAGGCGATCTCAGTGAAGGAGTGATGTCGAGGCCTGTACGTTAGAATCTAGGACACATTCTTTCGATTCTTTTGAAGCGTTTTGGTGATGCTATGCGGGTGTTTCCAGTGTTCAACGTGCCCTTCAGTTTGTCAGTGAAAAGGGTTTGTGGCGCTGTTTGCATCGAAAGGGGTCTCTTTGTGGAGGTTGCCAGATGAGCCAGCTCGCTCACCTAAACGCTTCTTTGTTGTAAGCCTGCCATTTGTTCTATTACCACTATTTTTTATTTTTTTCACATTCTGTTTCATTTGTTCATATGGTATTGTAGTTTCGTTCCCATTATTATTTTTTTGGTATGTCTCATGAGAAATAAACTGGATTCTTTTCAGCTTCAGAAGGCTATATTTGCAGCCTTGAATAGATGCAAAATAAAGAACTGATTTTCATTTCCTCTAAATAATATTTCGTTGCTGCATGTTTACTTGTTGATTTGCAATTTTTCATCGTGTGTGTGGCATTTGCAATTTGCATCCAGTATAGTCTAGTTGCACACTCTATGGTCTTGTTTGAGAATCTAAATGAAGAAATGTGAAGATCTCGTGAAATTGTTTAATGAACATTTTAGTGTAACAGCAGGTTGCGTCTGTATTTATATCCTCATTCAATTGAGCTGTCACATCAATATTTCCTGTGATGATAGACTGCAATACACTGTGAAGCTGCTTGCTTGGTTCTGAAAATCTCGACTCAGAAAATCAAATGGCTTGTTAGATTTGGCTAGGAAAACCTCAGCTCATCGTCGAACTAGGTTTGAGCTCAGAGTTGTCTCGTTTTGATAAATTGCCATCAATAATGTTTCGCATTCACTGCCTTCAAAAGTTTTATCAGCAACCTTGCAATTGCATCTTATGGAGTCAGCCAGGGATCTAACTTCGTTTTGAGGGATTCATATCTTAGAAGCAGATCTGCTGTGTCAGAGTTGATTTCGGAAGCAGATTGCTATCTAAGGTTTAGAGATACCTGGGTTTATCCATGGACCTGATGCAATAAACTCTAGTAAGGGGGGGTGATTGTTCTCTCTGATTGACAAGATCACAGGTACGATTAGAAACCGAAAACCTTGTGCAGTTGCTCGAACATAAAAGGCGTAGGAGAAAGATACTTTGATTAAACCTAACATGGCATTAGAAGTGCAACAAAGACTTAGTCCTACCAATCAAGCACGGGAATAGTAGCACATCTTTTCCTAGTAGATGCTTCAACCATTGAACCCGATGCCTATTCCTAGCTAATGAAGCTATGGGTTCCCCTTTTTACACAATAGATTTTCAAACAGCAGAATTGACAGTGCTAAGCAGGATGAGATAAGCTGATATAGAACGGCTATATTGATGGATTCTTCTCCAATGCCAATTCTCCATTAGCTTTCCTTGGCGCCATCAGCTTAACTTTTTGGGAAAACGAGATATCACTTAGAATTAGGAAATCTCTACCTGCCCAAGAAAAGAAAAGACTATCCATTTCAAGATATAAATAGTATTTCAAAAATTAAATGACCTGAATTTAAGGGTGAATATTTCGTTTGATACTTGAACTTTATTCATTTTTATAATTATCTACTTAAAGTTTAAAAGCTTTTGGAGGTACTTTATAAGTACTTGGATTAAATAGTTAGTTAGCAAAATTTACATAGTTAATTATAAAAATAGGTAAAGTTTAAGTATCAAATTGATATTTTTAAACTTCTGTAATTAAACGTGTAAATGAAAAAGTTCAGTAACAAATGAGATATTTACTCTAAATATAACATATACTCTTAGAAGCACCCATAAATAAAACCGTCTAAAAAGGGAATAGAATTAGACTATCACCTCCACGTTGATAATAATTTACTGTCAAAAGAGTAAAGAAATAAACGAACACTAAAAAGATCCAAATGATTTGCCTGTGGCCTGGCAAACCCCGTTTAACATCAAGGTCCAGGTCGTGACCTATTCAAAATTGTCTTGCTTCTTCATTGTAAACGCAGCCAAAACGAATTTTGACTTTGACAGCAAGTTTGTAGCATTAACAACCCGGATGATTGGTCTTTTTGCTGGCGATTCATCTGTTGGCCAAACAAACTAGAGTTTGTAATGGATACGAGTTTCCTTCTTTTATCTTTTTTTTTTTTTTTTTTTTTTGGGTCGGGTGGGGATTTGATGTTTGTCTAGGGGAAAACATTTTATTTTATTATTTCTCCACTTTACCATATATGTGTCGCTAAAAACATATTCATCAGTTGACAAAATTTACCATCGTCGTAAAAGCCGGTGGGGAAATGGTTTTCTAAAAAAACTTGCCGCTCATAGTGTAGACAAATCCTACTATATAGGCATGCCTTATCTCCATGGTCTCTACCTACAACCTCCACCACTTGGACAAACCCAAGTCCCGTACACATTTCCTCAAATTGTAACCGCTGCCGTGACTTCACCACCATTATCGTTATCGTCAACCTCGCCTTTGCACCACCACCACAACCTCCCCCGATCCCACTAGCTAACTCTAGAGTGGCAAGATTAATTTCAGTTTGGTTGGGCTATCGACGTTGTAATTGGAATGAAAACACCCCACAAACAAAAAATTTAATACAATTTCGCACCCACTTTTGGTGAAAACTTCTTCAATCAATTCGCTTATCAGTTCGAATCAAACACAATGTTGCTTTGTTAAATTCAATTTGATACTGAAAACATTTAGTGAGCTATTAACATAATATGAACTACGTTATAAACCATAACCAATAGTAGTAGTAATAATAATATACCATCTCCATTGTACTTCCTTCATTATCATCACCATCATCATCACAAATACCACAACTATCCCCACCATTGTACTACCACTAATACACCATAATCACTTTCACCACAACAACTCTTTATCACTGCATTGATGCTTTCTTGTCATATATTTATGCTTTTGTTAAAGATAAATTACTCATGCACTCATCTGCTTTTGCTTATGATCTTTGCACCACTATACCACTATCTTTGCCATGTATCATCACCGTTATTGATCTCCAATATGGCTACCATAGTCATAAGCACCATTATATCTCTGTTGTTGTTGTCATCTTCACGAATTGCTACCAATACCACAACCCTTTTTGCATTAACAACTAGTAACAACAATAGATAGTGGTGGTAATAAAGGTGGTTGTGGTAACATTGATGTTGTGGCAATGGAGGATGTAGTATTGGGTGGATGTAGCTGGCAATAGCATTTAATGGTATAAACAACTAAAATCGAAATAAAATAGTTTTAATGGGCAAAATTCTGCCAACACTAAAGTTTAAGTTGAATCAACAAGGTTCAAAAGCTCATCAAGCAAAATATGATGGAACTTTGAACTCAACTTGATTAACTATTGAATTAAGTTCATAACTCGATTGTGGCCAAATCAAATTCCATAAATATCAAACTAAACTCAAGTAATTTGTCAAATATATTTAGCTATTATACATCCCAAGCGATGCTTACTATAAGCTCGTATTTTTACAATTAAGTATCGAGCGGCTAATTTAAGGTATCGATAAAACTAACTCAACTAAGTTAGAAATTTACGAGTGAACTGAAGATATTAGTCAGCAAGACCCTATGGACTTAGATCTCAAAAATATAATAAAATAATAATATAGCTAAAATAATATAATTTTAATATATTACTTAATATTTAACGTAATCGTATAGAAAAATTAGCCGCTCGGTACTTAATTGTAA